>CM032229.1:185687500-185700000 GCA_019009955.1 Riptortus pedestris | reverse complement strand
CTCGCATCTCTCTCATCAACTCTCTACTACACAACAAGCGAGAAAAGGATCTCTCTCGAACAATCAATCTACGCATCTACGCTCATACCTACGCGAATCATAACAACTCAATCTCCTCCAACTTCAGAATCTCATCACTTTCCACATCATTTCTCGCTCCTCTCGTCCTCTCATCATCACATCCATCTCATTCAGATCAGTACAATCCTCTCCCGCCCTCCCATCATCTCCTATCTTTCTCTTCCAGCAATATCAAGGAAGTCCATTCTCATCTCAACTTCGCCCTCTCTCCTCCTCACTCGTCTCCTCAATCTACTCTCTACATCTCACCATCATCGATAAACAATCAATCTCTCTCCTCCAGACTCAAATCCCTCTCATCTCGCAATATTCTATCTGGAAATCGAAGAGCATCAGTTCACTCCTCACTCTCCTCGCCTAATCATCACAACTCTACATCACAACCTCCTCATCCTCTCTCATCTCCTCTCTCTTATGGTAAAGAGAGGACTCACATAAGCGATCTCCTACAATGTATCCAGCGGTTATTCACAGCGCAGCACATAGAAATTCAAAATCAAATCAAATCTACTCTCCTCTCATCTCTCTCTCTCTCGCCATACCCCCCGTCAATCCCTCCACCGGCATCGTCGGAGTCACCCCCTCTCTCTCTCCCCTTCTCTCTCCAGGTCTCTCAGTACCTTCCCTCCATCGGATCTACATCTCTCTCTACGAGAGCATAGCAATCTCCCTCCGTCCCCCCCTCCGCATCAAATCCCGCACTCTCTTCACAGCCCCTACATCTCTCCACTCTCTCTCATCGGCTCTCTTCCCGCGTCTCCAAGAATCAATATTTATCTCACAATCTTATCCAGACTCCGATCACTTCTACTTATCTCTTCTCAATCACTAGTCAAACAGGGTCAATAACACATCCTCATCTCTCTTCGTCCTCGCTCTTCACTCACTCATCTTCAATCTCTCTCGGCGGTCATCTCTCCCTCTTCTCTCCAGCACCTCTTCATCTCTCAATTCTCCATCTCATCAATCCTAAAAACCCAATAAAGAACTACTCTCTCTCCGTCACTCCTCATCACGATCTCGTCTCTCAATAAATTAAACATCGAACAAACCTCTCCTACCATAGACGCACTGCTTATCAAGAATTCACAACACCTACCCAGCCACTCTAACAAACCGCAAAAATGGTACAATACACTCAAGTTCATTCTATATAAATATATTAGACGTAGACATAGTATAAATATGATATATATCTAATACTGATCTTATACCGTATATATATATATATTGATTCGTCTTTTTGATGCCCGTCTCATGTGTGTCGGTGGTTTTTTTAATATCTAAATTGCGTCATATATATCCTTATCGAAGTATAAGTCTTCACACCCACACACATCATTCTTTATATCACATAAGAAACAAAAATTGAAAAATAACAAATCCTCTCTTCGTACCCTAACTCGCCTCTCGGCAAAAACATACATTATATGAGCATGTTAGTGAACATTACACATTCTCTCCTTATTCTTATTATTCATTTCAATCCAAGATCAATTACAATGATACTCATTTGCTTAAGTCTATTGTGTCAAGAAAGAAAGACATAATTGGTACGGAGTGCAAGACTCAGAGAAAACAAAACTAAGACATTATAATTAGGACAGAAAGAACATATAAGCAACATCAATTACTTAAATAGTCTCTTACCCTTATTTATCTTTACGTCCCACTCGTTCTAGAGCATACTTTGGCTAATCAGTACGGGTTATCTACAGAAACCACCCTTTATTCTAGCAGGTTTGCGCGACTAATAAATCTCTCTCAATGAAAAAATTTAGAATTAAAACACATCACAAAACAAAAGTAATTGCGTAAACATCACATTGAAATGTATAATGTCACTAAAAATACGTAGTAAACTGCATATCCTTAAGAACACTACTTATAATCGACATGACATCCAACCAGTTGAACCTGATACTGCGTACCATTCTAGTTTCGTCTCTGACATTTCACAAAGCTCTTCTCTCTAATATTTGTTATATAATATTGTAATATTAACACATTATTTCTCTTTATGGTTATCGCATAGTATTTTGTGGACTGTCAGTTCTACTCATAGTCCATTATTTGAGAATAAAAATATCTGCTTTGTCTGTAAAATATAGAATGCGATGCAAATGTACAGGAAACTTTAAGGGATTAGGTGCCCCATCATTAATGGTTCGGCTAGCGCGCAGCAATTCACTGCCCTGCCCCTAGACATAGTACTTTACGACGACATATTCTCCTACATAGGCGTATGACACATTAAAATACTCTAGTAGTTGTTCAAGTACGGATCTGCAAGCTATTCAAATACTTTAAAATAGCATGATTATCCGAGTCTCTCGCTCTTCGTCTCAAATTGCTTTTCTCTTATCGTCCTACTATAGAAAATATGCTAACTCTCATTTAATTACATCTTCTACTGACTTTCTGTAGTCCGGAAACCATTTTTTTATCTTCTATTATCGTATAAGTACATACTTGACAGTCACTTGCTTCTCAGAGATAATCAGTCTCGCCTAACAAATAGATCATGAGTAAGAGATCACTCAAGATAGTTAATAAGTGTTGGATCTAACTATACATAGACATTATTAAGCACGTTCAGCATTCTCGCACTCCTCTACATGAACATCACATCTGCAAGCGCTGCACCTCATCGATTCTTGCTGTATTTTTAGACATTAAAAAGATATCCTTTTCTATACAGAAAATTTCTGTCATTAGATTAAGAAGATATTGAGCTTAAACACTCACTCAGATCTTCTTCATTCTCCAAATCTTGATTCTCTTTTATTCTTCGCATACCAAAATATTACAAATCTACCTATACAGATACCTCATATACTAGTAATGTGTTCAAGTGCAATAAGAATAAATAAATAATGCTATATATACTCGTATGCATAACTGAGCTAAATACAAGGCACTCTTCACAATGAATCTAATATCAACTCAACCGCCAGACATGATGCTTTCTTATACAATCACAAACATTTTTCCGCACACATTTACAAATAAACATGACGCCAATACACTTATCGCATATCAAACAATGTATCATGCTCAAGAGATTAATAACTTATGCATCAAGCATATGCAACCCGCTCGAGCTAGTCTGTGTCAACAGAGACGTGACATGGACTTGTAGCCGATTACCGCCCCAGTGGGCAGGGCCCCCTCAGGCCTGCGCACGTCGCACATGACGACTGATATAGTAGCTTACACTAGAGGATTTGAAAGCATTTATTGAAAGGAATAAGATGATACATATGCACATGTACATGATCTTTTTTGATATGTTGAGAATATATGAATGCTAGCAGGGGGAAAAATAATAAATAGGATTTAATTAGCAAATGTCAGTCCCTTGAACCTTCTGGATGCGAGTCGTGCCACGCATCTCCTAGTGCTCCTACCATTTAAATAATTTGAAGTAACAACTTAAAAAGAGAAATTATCATTGATTCACGCACATTTTTATTAGCTCTACATACGCACGCGAACTTATCGTGAGTACACATTACTCTCTATTCGAATACATAAAAAATAATAACAGAAAGCAAAGAATTGTCACAGACTACTTATGCTCACGTCAACTCCACACCCGATAAAGGACATGTATTTTTTTAACAGGTCACGTCTTAACACGTGGACACACTAACATACAGAGTTATAGAAGAATACAACTAATATATTATAGAGATAGGACATATATATGTGATATGATAGTTAGAAGGTTCCAAGATAGCGTTTTAACAAACTACAATCTCGCATTACAGGACACTATTATGACAATTTGCATATATCACACAAAACTTCATCCGAACTGTAGAAAAGACACTGGATGGCGGTTGTCAGCCACTAACTTACTTCGTTAGAAGCAGCGCAACACCTACTTGGCAGGAACATCAAGGTGTGCGGGTGGGACGGCACTGTACAGGGCGCAACTCTGGGAATTAAAACGCTGCGTGTATTTCGGGGGATTATTGGTAGCTGCGGCTTCCTCGACAGCCTGGAAAAAATGTTCGTGATTGGTTAACTTAACAAGCGGAACTTTTTTATTGTGACGATTTCACTTCTGTCGTTTAACACACAAGGAATGCAAATCGGCAATAGCTTACACTGAAAAAACGTAAAGCGAGCCCACAATAGGTACATGACTGGGCACGAAAGATTATGTTAATAACAAAACTGTAACTTAAACTAGGGTATGTGAAGGAGCAATCAATCCGGTCCTTCGATTATAATACCAATATTACAATTTTTAGGTTAGTACGGTTAGTGGGGGGGAGTAATGGAACTGTAATGGATAAATAGCCATATGGTCGCCTTTCTCGGCGTATAATCACTATGCAACGTCAGGGCTTCAATGAATATAAAGGTGGAACATGGCGTTGTCAGGGAAATAGTAATGGGAGATACTTTCATAGCATCGCCGACATAATATTCCTATTCAGGCAGGCTGCCGCAAATGATAATGTCCGGGCTAAGGCCGGTACTACGAGTTGTATACAGATATACTTTTGCATATCGATAGATATATATAGTAAATATATATTGATAAATAGGAGATGGTAATATGAAATTGCAACAATTAGAAAATGGGGGGTTGATGAAGGGGATAATTTGGTAAAGTCGAAATAGATACGTTTATATATACGTAGATCGATAACACAGGGGATATATCCAAGCAGGGGTAATACTCAGAAAAGGTTACTATAACAAAAATTTCAACATAAACGACATATTTTCCACTACGAATACTTTAACCGAGAGACACTTGCCATTCATTCAGCTTGATAAGCGTTCTTATACAATACCCCACACGTCACTCATGTTACACAAATAATAACTGCGTAATTATAGAATAACGCTAATGTAGTCAAGGCTGTATCAAATACCTAACAATTTAGTGGTTCAAGAGACCCTGTAATTGGTATAAAGATACATTCAAATATGTCTCTGGTAGGACTGATCATCATCTTTCGTCACGTACTAGGCAGGATCGTATGGAAATATGTGGTGAAAATTGTTCCAATTAATCCCCGCCAATGCTACGACAGCAATAGTTGAGTCTTTCCGTGAGGGAAATTTTCATAAAAATGAGTAACTACATTTAACATTACGGATATATTATTTTGCCCTAAAATAGTCACATCAATGCCATTTTATCTGGGCGGACACCTGAAGCCCAATTATTGAGATAAAGTTAGTGTAGGATTGCTTGCGAAGCCATAAAACCTGATGCGATTGGCCTAGAGGCGGAATAGCAACGGCGGTGAGGTGCAGTTATGGCCCTAAGTTGTGAGAATAGGCTCCCAACCTCGAGCCTTCTCGAGCACCCCGTCCAACGTTCTTCGGGCCAGAATTGCGAGTAGTGGTGACGTGCAGGTGTTTGGTCTCTCCTCTGGACACCATGTCACTCCGCCAGGGCTCACCGCCTCCCCATCCAGTTCTCTCTATATCATTCAGATGAGGCAACTTTGGTCGCTATCAATGTTGCAACTGTGGAGAAGCCCGTAGCACTGCGATACCCCGCAAGGACTAAATTGATTTCAATCTGCACTTCCTTCTCCGTCCACCACCGCCCATTCCTCAGTCGTGTTAGATTAGCACAACTACGCTTTGAGGTGTGGAATAGACTTGATATTCTTTTAGGGGTCTCATTCTGCTAACAACATGCAACAATTTTCTCTCACGGCCAATATTGCAATTTAAACGGTACTCAAATAATTAGCAATGTCAACCTAAGCACCTTTCGTCATCCACCCATCTTGTTAGCCCCTTCTCCGATCCCATATTCGTAGCACGTATATATAACTTTAAATAGATATACACTATATATATATATATATCATATATAATTATATAAGTTATATGATTTCGTCTGTTAACCTCTATGGGGCGTTAACTTTTCCTTTATCTCGCTGTCCAAACGACGTTATTACTTACTTTTATATACAAATGAGTAAAGCTCCGATCTACTGGCAAAAAGTTGCCAAGTTAGGAAGGGGGTTAAGAGGAGACTTGTGAACATACTCGAATTATCTGCCGTTTTATTATACGTCCGATTTGAACAATTGTATAGAACCATCTATATGGACAATGAAATGGTCTACATCAAATACTGGTATTACACCACTTTATGCTCGTGAGCACTGGTCAGAGGAGGGCGCGCACCTACAATATCAACGAGATACTTTCATGTATTCGTATCATTTATGTGTCTTGAGGGGATAGGATCTCACTTCATAAAAGTACGAGCGACAACCACCAGTAGACATTGTCCACATCACTAAATGACTCATGGTATTTAGAAGAGAACGTACACGAATGACGAAGATGCGACATGTAAGTGAGACGACGTCGATGATTAGGGTATTACAGTGTTGTTGATAAGACAGAAACTACAGCATACATAAAAGAAGTGCGTAGGGTGGTGTATTTTAGGGCAGGGCGGGGAGTTTGTACATTTAAGGTCGATTACAGGATATAGCACTTAAAGTAAATTAGTTTATGAGGTGTTTGAATCTGACGGTTTCATTTAGCAGATCGGGGTGGTAGAGTGGGAGCGGAATTGTATAGTGGTCTGTAGTGTAGTGGTCGGTTATGTAGGGGAGTTAGCGTTGACAATCAAACACAGCACGTGGTCGTTGATAAGCCTTTGGTGAAAGATAAACAGGAGTGTAGTCGGGGCTTTCAGGTGTGCGTGACATGCAGGGAGAATACAACAGGTTTAAACACGATGGGTTTGGTGGAACGGAGATGGTGTTTATAGTGGATTTGGAGTGACACATAGTGTATTTATGGGTTCAACACGGTTTGATTTTGCTAAAGTATGAACAGGGCGTTAGGGTGTACAGGTTGACGAATACATATATGTAAGGTATGTGTTGATAAGCATAAGAGGTCGTGACGGACTAGGGGATGTTTAGGTAGAGGATGATTTTGGTGGGAAAGTGTATGGTATGGAGCAGGATAAGAAGGGTAACATTATAGTTTTGTGAGGTGGGCACACAGTAAGTGGAGTAGATGGGAGGGGACATAATGTTTTGGGTGACATATAAAAGGTTTGGGTTATTAGGTGTTGGACAACAGAGTTCATATGGGACGGCACACGTTGATCAGTTTACTGACAATACAGTATGTAAGTTTTAGGAATGGGGGGAAGTTTTATTTAAGGGAATTGGAAGAATTTTGATTATCATTTGGGGTGGTTGTGTGAGTTATTATTGGTGGGTGGACAACATGGGTGTGATATGTTGGGGTGCGTGAGGCATGGGACAGTACATTTTGGTAGTTTGGTGGGGTAGTACACATTTTACTAATTGGTTGTTTTCGTGGTGTTGGGATGTTACAGGGCACGTGTGTGATACAGGTAGTGTCAGGGGGAGCACAATTTTGGGTGACTGTTATTTTTATGTAGATTAGGTTTTGTGGGGTGGGGTTTTGGTGGGGGTTGTGAAAGAGAGAGATAGAGGGTGAGTGTGTAGTGGAGGAGTTAAGAGTGGCAAGTTCAGTAATGGTTTATCTGTTAGTGTTGTTATGGGGGTTTGGTACGATGTTTGCATAGTTGTGGTGGAAGGTATTTTTGTGTGCACGGGGAAAGTTCTTTGTGGTGGTTGACTGGTTGCTTAGGACGGTGGTGGTACATTAGCACGAGAATGGGGGGTGATAGGAAGAACTTAATGGAGGAATGAGTAGTAGAGTGGTGGGAGGTGTTGCGATGACAGGGGATTGTAGGACGTGCGAAGGTACAGCAAGTGTGGTAGGAGGGATGACATTTGTGGGAGTGGTGGATTGTGGGGTGATACGGGCAAGGAAGAATGAGGGGTGGAGGAAGATTTGTGGGAGATCATTGGTCTTGGGACACAGAACGGGGGGTATAGGGTTGTTCAGGGGTAATAGGCGTTGCGTGGTTTGAGAGTTAGACAGGGGGTCAGAACAGTGGAGAGTGGGCACTTGACTTGATTTTTAAAATGAATGAAAGTATGTGGTCTGTGTTGTATTGTGTGCGGACAGGGAATGATTCTGTGGGAGCAGAACCATGGAGGGGGGTTCACAGTGTATAATGTGTTTTTTGTTTGAGAGGGTGAGGGGGGGTGGGAAGATGGGTCAGGGGCGTTGGTTGGGGGTTGGTGGAATGAGGGAAGGAATGTCATTTGTTTTATTAGGATGTGTTAGAGGATTCTGGGGGGGGTAGGTTGATGTAACAACGGCTTATTAGATTGTTTTTGATGGGGAAGAGTAGACGGGGGGGGTTATGTGGATGCACTGGGTGGTTGGGTGAGAGGATGTGTGGGAAGGAGGATTTATTTTTAAGGTTTGTATTTTGTTAGATTTTGGTGGGATTATGGGGTTTCTTTTTGGAATTTTATGGTTTTTACATTTTATGGTCAGTTGGTACTATGTATTAGATAGTAATGGTATTGATGGGGGCGGTGGGGTCTGAATGGACACACGGAGAGGTCAAGATTAGGATAACAAAGATGGGGGAACACGGATGGGAGATGGGGGTGAATGGGGGGGGGTGCTTAGTGGACGGCTGGACTAAGGTGACACAGATATGGTAAGGGGAGTGGGATTGGAACGAAGAGGATTTTGTTATGGGTGGATAGAAGAGTAGGGTAGGTTGGATGGTTGGTTATCACTAGGTGGCAAATGTAACGATGGTTGTGTTTTACGGGGGACTATAAGATGGTGTTAAAGGAACAATTGGTGATTGTGGGTGAACATTTTTTGCGTAGTGTTGTTGTAGGGTGATGGGGGGTATAGGTTGAGATGGTGTTATGGTGTGTTAGGTGACGTGTAGAGTTAAGATTTGATATGGTTAGTTGGGTGTGTAGTGTGTGGAAGGATGCTTGGTAAGATCTTTGGGTTGGTGGTTGAGGGAAATATAGTAATGATGACAGGGGGGGTATTGTTGTAGAGTGTCAGATGTTGAGTGATGGTAGAACGACTTATTAGCTTTAGGTGAGTGATTACACATCTGATGGGACACTTGTGGATCAGAGCGTGGTGTGTGGCACTTGTGGTTGTGTTAAGAAGCACTAGTGGAGTATTGGTGGATCTGACGGTGATGGAACAATTGGGACAGGGGGTGGGCTCACGGAGGAGAAGCGTTCGATAGATTATGGTCATGGGGGTGGGAGAATTAGATGAAAACAGTGGGTGGGTTGGTATTGGGTGGAGATGGTGGAGGAGCGTGGGAGGAGTTTGGAAGGTGGAGTTGGATTGGGGATTTAATAGGTGCGAGTGGGTGTGAAGATTGATGGGGTTTTAGTAGTGGAAAGGAGAGGAGGGGAAGAGGGGTCATTTGATGGGGTGTTAGTGGGCATGTTGAATTGACTCACGATATGGGCAGTGTAGTATGGATAATGGCTTTCACAGTTTTTGGTGGGATTGTTGTGTAGTGTTGAGGAAGGTTATGTGTAAGGGGGGGGGATATTGGGAATACAAGTTGGGAGGGGGCGGGTGATTTATACAGGTTTTTTTTTAAGTAGAGATAGGTGAAGTTGTAGGGGTTGGATGAGTGTGGGGACTTATTGGAGGTTTTATATGTGATTGATGGTGTATAACTGGTGTATGGGGAGCGGGGAATGGGGGACGGGGATTTTTACAGGGGGATGAAGAGGTTGGTAGGGGGGTGGAAATGGGGTGGTGCAGTTTGTTGACAGGAGGATAGTCGGATCACAGGAGCTGGAGTGGTAGTGGGTGTAGAGGGGGATGAGTGAGCAGAGGGAGGTGTGTTGTAGGAATGGAGCGATCGATGCGACTCTGGTAATCAGAGTCTGGTGTGAAGTTAGTAGACGGTATATATTCAGGTGAGATAGGTTCTTTGGATGAGATAGAGACACTTGTATAGTTGAGCGAGTAATCATAGGTATGGGTAGTTGGACAGTAGAGTAGCGACTGGGGGCATTGGTTTAGCTGTGTTCATTCTTGGAGCGTAGACGTACACACTGGGTAGAGAAGGAGGGGGACACGTTGTTTAGTGATGTAGACGGACTCTAGAGACGAGTGTTGTGGGCATGATACATGATTTGTGTGAGGAATGATGTGGGATATGAATTTGTACACACGGAGGGTCGGTGGGGTTTATTGGGTGAACGGGGGAGGGTAGGGTAATGGGGGAGCGTACTTTGGCGGCACACAATTGGTTAGTCAGCATATGTGGGCGGAGTGATGCGAGGGGGGGGGTGATATGTCGTGGACAGGTTTATTTGTGTGGTACGGTACGCGCCTGGTAGGTTGAGGTACTATAGTTTTGAAAGGCAGGGATTGATAAGAGAGTGTTTTAGGACATTGGCTTGACGTTGTGTCATGATACAGAGTGCAGTGTTGGACACATAGTTGTTAGGAAGGAGACAGGATACACTAATTGTGAGATGTGGAAGGAGATTGGTGAGCGCAAGAGAGGGCAAGGGTTTGAGTGAGGGATAGATGATGTTTTGGGTTAGGCACAGTGATGAGAGGGACTTTGTGTGAGGGACTTATATGGAGTGTATTTAGAGAGTCTGGCAAGTAGGCGGGTCAGTGAATGAGGTAGAGACAGTGTGGACGGGATGGTTAGTTGATGAGGGTGTTTGTGGGTGGGGTCAGTTGGGACACGAGGACACAGTTGTTTGGTGATGGAAGGAAGTTATGGTTTTTTGTCAGACCATTTTTAGTGTTTGCACAGGGATAAGAGCGTGGTGTGACTGGGTGACAATCTTATAGTTGTGATGTAGGCTTTCATTAGAGTGGGGTATTTAGGGGTAAACATATAGAGAAATAGAATGTGTGGGTTGGGATAGTGTGGGGGTACTTGTAGTAGGGGACAGGACAGACAGAGGACAGAGTTGAACAGGTATGTGGGGGAGGGTTTCGCGGGGTTGTATGTGATTGAGTTAATGTTGTGGTTAACTTTGCGGTGGTGGGGGGTTGTGTGGGTGTGGGGGGGGGGGTGGGGTGTTGATGGGGGGGGTGTTGGGGGTTGATTGTGGGTACTTTTTATTAGTGGTGGACACTTGAGAGGTGATTGGTGGGAAGAGTGTTTATTTGGATGGGGAGATTTTATTGTTTAGGATGGTGTTGTGTGTGTTTTGGGATTTGCAGTACAGGGTGGCGTGAACACTGATGCTTGAGACATGGATATGATTGGGTGGGGGGGTTTTGTTATCGAGGTATTGATAGAGCGGAGTTGTACATGGGTTTTGACACGGAGTTAGGAAATAGGATTTGACAGGGGTTGGGTGTACGGGGTTAGTTGGTTGTTGGATTGGATAAGGGGGATACGGCGGTGTTTTGGGTTGTCGTTGTGAGACTAGCAGATGGGACATTTTGGGGCACAGCAGCACCAGGATAGATGAATGTGGTGGTTGGGGTAATATTGGATGGATTTTGTATTTTGTTTGTTTTATGAGTATGTAGCTGGGTGATGGGGAGGGAAGGGGGTGCAGTTATCGGCGGGGGGGGGATTGGTCACGGGTAGATATGGGTTGAGGCTAGTAAGAACATGGATTGAGATTTTGGGGTGGACTACAGGGAGTTGGGGTGTATTTGTGTGGACACACAGTACGACGAGTACGCGGAGTTGTGGGGACTTATGGGTACATTTTTATTCAGTCATTGGACACAATGAGGAGATCATGTGTATCAAATGAAGATGGGTATGGTGTACCAACAGGTATGTCTGCATTTGTAAGGTGACACAGTGTTGTGTGGGTTGAAGAAGGGGTTGAGGGTTGGTGTTTAAGTGTGGTTTTGGTTGTTGAGAGGGAGTAGGAGGAGGTTGTGTGAGGTATGGGTGATTAGTGGGGGGGATGGAGTTGTTGGTTGAGATGAGGGAGGGTGTGGGATAGTAGTTTTTTTATAGTTAGGGGTGGTGTGGATATGTTGATTTGGGTTTGGGGAATAGAGATGGGTATGTGCTTTTTACTCTCTCTCTCTCCCTCTCTCTCTCTCTCTCGCTCTCATCCTCTCTCTCATCTCCTCGTCTCTCTCTCCCTCTCTCCCTCTCATCGGCTTCCTCTCCTCTCTTCCTCCCCTCTCTCACTCTACCCCTCTCTCTCTCTCTCGCCTCTTCCTCCCTCGCTCGCTCCTCTCTCTCTCCTCTCTCTCTCTCTCTCTCTCTCCACCCTCTCTCTCCCCTCTCTCTCTCTCGCCTCCTCCCCTCTCTCTCTCCCCTCCCCTCCTCTCCTCTCACTCTCTCATCTCCTCCCTCTCTCTCTCTCTCCTCTCTCCTCTCTCCTCTCTCTTCCTCTCTCTCTCCCTTCTCTCTCTCATCCTCTCTCTCTCTTCTCTCCTCTCTCTCTCTCCTCTCTCTCTCTCATCCCTCTCTCCTCCTCTCTCTCTCTCTCTCTCCTCTCTCTCCCTCTCTCTCCTCTCTCTCCTCTCCTCTCCTCTCTCTCTCCTCTCTCTCTCTCCCTCCTCTCTCTCTCTCT
>CM032229.1:185595000-185685000 GCA_019009955.1 Riptortus pedestris | reverse complement strand
CTGGAAATCTGCTTAGTTTAGGCAGGTCCTGCGTGACGTTTTTCATTTATCCAACTTCATTGAACCCCCTTTTTAATCATCGCACACGTCACATCATCTTGTGGCTCAAAAAGTATAGGGAGTCCATGTTTTCAGCCTTCTTTGATTTCCATTTAAATGAAAATTATATTATATTAATTATTAATATAATTACTTAAATTAATTATAGCTATTAGACCCTAAATAGGAATATGACCATTAAGGGTTCAGTGCCTCAATTACCAGTGTTGTGCATTGTTCGTGATATCTGGGAGTCTTGGAACTCAGCCCGTGGGAACACTCCGTGGCTTTCATGGGTAACGAAGGGAAGGACTGTAGTGTGGATGCGATCCCAAGGCATGGCTTCCCATGGCTGCTAGGGTTCTAGAGGGTGAAGGATCCTGTGGCATCTAGGGGTTTCGTAGGTGTTGGTTCCCATCGCAGCTAAGGTTTTCGTTGGTGTAGGTTCCCAAGGGATCTATGGTTCAAATTGGAATAGGCTCCCAGGGTAGTTAGGGTACTCGTGGGTATAGGTTCCCAGGATAGTTAGGGTACTCGTGGGTATAGGTTCCCAGGATAGTTAGGGTACTCGTGGGTATAGGTTCCCAGGATAGTTAGGGTACTCGTGGGTATAGGCTCCCAGGATAGTTAGGGTACTCGTGGGTATAGGCTCCCAGGATAGTTAGGGTACTCGTGGGTATAGGCTCCCAGGATAGTTAGGGTACTCGTGGGTATAGGCTCCCAGGATAGTTAGGGTACTCGTGGGTGTAGGTTCCCATGGTAGCTCTGGTACTCGTGGGTGTAGGTTCCCATGGCAGCTAGGGTTCTCTTGGATGTAGGTTCCCATGGTAGCTAGGGTACTCGTGGGTGTAGGTTCCCATGGTAGCTAGGGTACTCGTGGGTATAGGCTCCCAGGATAGTTAGGGTACTCGTGGGTGTAGGTTCCCATGGTAGCTCTGGTACTCGTGGGTGTAGGTTCCCATGGCAGCTAGGGTTCTCTTGGATGTAGGTTCCCATGGCAGCTAGGGTTCTCTTGGATGTAGGTTCCCATGGCAGCTAGAGTTTTTGTGGGTCTAGGTTCCCATGGTAGCTAGGGTTCTACTGGCTATAGATTCCCACTGCAGCTAGGGTTATATTGGCTGAGGTTTTCATGGCAGCTACAGCTCTGATTGGGACACATTCCCATGGAGCAACGGTTCTCGTGATGAAAGGTTCTCATGGTAACGATGGTTCTGAGTATCACAGGTTCTCATAACAGCACTGGTTCTCGAGAGCAAAGGTCCCCCTGGTAGCTTTGGCTCTCGTTAGCATAGGTTTCCCATTGGTACAAGATTTTTCTTGAGCATGATCTCACATGTCTCCTATTGATCTAATTGGTCACGGGTTCACATCGCAGCAATGGCTCTCGTAAGCATAGGTTCACATCGCAGCAATGGCTCTCGTGAGCATATGTTCACATCGCAGCAATGGCTCTCGTAAGCATATGTTCACATCTCAGCAATGACTCTCGTGAGCATAGGTTCACATCGCAGCAATGGCTCTCGTGAGCATAGGTTCACATCGCAGCAATGGCTCTCGTGAGCATAGGTTCACATCTCAGCATAGGTTCACATCTCAGCATTGGCTCTCGTAAGCATAGGTTCACATCGCAGCAATGGCTCTCGTGAGCATAGGTTCACATCGCAGCAATGGCTCTCGTGAGCATAGGTTCACATCGCAGCAATGGCTCTCGTGAGCATAGGTTCACATTACAGCAATGGCTCTCGTGAGCATAGGTTCACATCGCAGCAATGGCTCTCGTGAGCATAGGTTCACATCGCAGCAATGGCTCTCGTAAGCATATGTTCACATCGCAGCAATGGCTCTCGTAAGCATATGTTCACATCGCAGCAATGACTCTCGTGAGCATAGGTTCACATCGCAGCAATGGCTCTCGTGAGCATAGGTTCACATCGCAGCAATGGCTCTCGTGAGCATAGGTTCACATCGCAGCAATGGCTCTCGTGAGCATAGGTTCACATCGCAGCAATGGCTCTCGTGAGCATAGGTTCACATCGCAGCAATGGCTCTCGTGAGCATAGGTTCACATCGCAGCAATGGCTCTCGTGAGCATAGGTTCACATCGCAGCAATGGCTCTCGTGAGCATAGGTTCACATCGCAGCAATGGCTCTCGTGAGCATAGGTTCACATCGCAGCAATGACTCTCGTGAGCATAGGTTCATATCGCAGCATTGGCTCTCGTGAGCATAGGTTCACATCGCAGCAATGGCTCTCGTAAGCATATGTTCACATCGCAGCAATGGCTCTCGTGAGCATAGGTTCACATCGCAGCAATGGCTCTCGTAAGCATAGGTTCACATCGCAGCAATGGCTCTCGTAAGCATAGGTTCACATCGCAGCAATGGCTCTCGTAAGCATAGTTACACATGACTGTCATGGGATTATTTAGCAAAGGTGTGCACAACTATGATTTTTAAATCAATTTTTCAAGGAACCAACTTTATATTTTATTCATCATTTTTATCCGTTTCTTTCTTTTATCAAATACCTTAATTTTATATGTGAATGTTTCATGTGGTTTTTATAATTAAAAAAGAAAGTTATTATTTGTTGTTATTTATTACTGAGGCTAATTTTCTAGCCAGGGTGGGACTAAAAATTTTATTTAATGAGTTCGCTACTAAATAAATTCTTATTCCCCTGGCTTTCTGTATGGAACGTTTCGAAAAGAACTCTTCCTTTAGGCTTTATTCAGGAAGGAAATAAATTTTATATATATTTGCGTAAACTACGTACATTAAAAATTAATCAGAGTTAATCACATAGAAGTACGAAGTAGATGAAAGGAACCGACTGATGGAATGACCATTGGCGCCGAAGTGTCTGGACTATGCCGACTAGCCCGTTCTAGGCAATACCCGTCTGGGATCTAGACGTGTCTAGACATTTATTTTAATATTTAGCCCCGGCCATAAAAGTGGCTCTGCTCGTCCCGAGAGTTAGTTTGTTCTCAGCTCTCTTCAAGTGAATAACAGTGTATTCAGTGCAGCTTTAGTGAATAGTGCGTGTTAGTTGAAGTCTGGAAAAGTGTTTTAGGTGGAGAACTGTGTTGTGCGAGTTTAAGTAAAAGACAGTGCAGTGCCGTGTTTTTGTGAACTTCAGTGATAGTGAATGAGTTATTGGACTGTGTAATAAAAAGCTTTAGTGAAGCTATCAGTGCATGCAGTGAGTAGTAGTTAGTAATAATCAACCAAGTGTATTGTGCATTATTAAATAAATTGTGTAGTAATAAAAACTCTGAAACTTGTGTTTGTTTAATGTTGCATTCCAAAAGAACTCTAATAAACAACGTTTATTAATCTTGTTAAAAAAAAAAAAGTAAAATATATTTATAGATGACAGACAGAGAGTGGGCTACAGATAGTTTAGAATGGACACCATTTAGAGGTTAAGAACGATGGATATATCATGACTTATTTTTTAAAAATGCGTCATTGTTTGTACCCCTCAGTGCCAGATAGGGAAATCCGCTAAATTAAAGAAATTGTTTGTTTAAAATTATCTCAATGTGGTAATAAGAATTAGGCAATGAATGAGAAATGCAAGAATAACCTTGAGGGTCGCAGGAAAAACTGCACTATTTCCGGACATACAAGGGTAGTTGGTTGGTAGATAAGGGTGGTTGGGGGGTGGTATATTGTATTTCCAGAACAGCATCTATCAGGCCTGCCAAATGACAGGGAATCACGATCTGATGCCATGTGGAAACGTCATTTTTGATTCCATTAAAGTGATATATTGCCTGTCTCGTTTTATATATCGATCGATACTAGTTACCTAATCTCTCCCTCCCCCATTGCAACCCTGCACAAATTAGCTTATCAATTTGTTTACAAATGCTGCTTATCAATGATGTTTAGTAGATTTCCTTCAATGGAGGAGAATTTAATTTCGCTTAGTAGATATCAGCTATTGACTTTGTACTCATGACAATATCCTCAAAACATTTCTTCAAATGTCCATCACTCCTACCCAGGAGATGACGAAAATTAGGCCTGTTAAGAATTTTTTATATATATACATATATATATATATATATATATATATATATATATATATATATATATATATATATATATATACTAGCGGACCCGGCAGACGTTGTCCTGCATTATATATCAAGCGATTAGGATATTAAATTTAATAATATTATATTTTTAAAAAATCTACTTTTAATAACGCAAAAAACAACATTTGTTATATGCACGTTTGCCTAAAAACAAATAGTAAATAAAATATCGCAAAAACTTGGTACACAAAAAGAAAAGGAAAAATGAGAGAAGGAAAAGAAGACGTTTTAGTTCTGAGATTATATGGTAGAATGCGCGCTACACGTTCTTAAAAACAACCAGTTGTAGACCAATAACTGAAATAAATAAAAACCCTCAACAATAATAACGCAAATACATAAATATAAATAAAGAAAAGAAAATAATTGCAACATTCAAATCAAATTATAATAAATTTGGAAAATAAATAGCAATGTCTGAAAGTGAAAACCTCTCGCAGCTGAAAACATTATTATATAGATGACATACTTAAATTCTAAGGACATACATTAGATAAACATATTAACATTTCATTACATTTCCAATAACCTCGCCCTTCGCCCTTCGACCGGAGACCTGCTCCATCAGCCTGGCCGATCTGCGGCGCTAAACCATCCGGGGCGTCACCCGAACGCGTATTCAAAAATTCAATCAAATCGGTCCATCCGTCTAGGAGGAGTTCAGTGACATACACACGTACGCTAGAATTATATATATAAAGATAGAGGTGTATTAGCCTGTTAACGCTCTAACGGTCGCAATTTTCGCTCGATCGTTACCATACTCCGTATTTAAACGTTTTACGTTAAAGGACGGATCATGTTCTTCAACGGCCGGAATCGGATCATTGGGAGGGGGGATTTAGAGGGGAGGATTTTCGAAAAATCGAAATATCTCCGTTAGTTTGAGTCTGATCGAAATTTTGTAGAGAACCAATCTTTTTGCAAATTAAAAGATCTATAAACGTTGTCATGTACCTTTTTTCACTGTCTTTAATAATAACCGAGATATCGGCGTTTTTTTAGTTTTCGGCCTTCAGTAAACCCCCACTCCCGTTTGAACTTAAAAAGTTTAGTACAGCTTATAACCATGGTAGAACTAATGCTAATTCACATACCGCGTTCTGTTCAGTTCGGTTCAATCGTTGGTGCCCAATAAAATTTTTGGCCCCTCTTTACTTTTTTAGTGTATATCTCGTTTATACTTTAATATACGACAAAATTGAATATGACAAAAGTTACTCCAAATAACAACATAAACAACTCTTATCCTGTGCATATTTGCCGAAAACCCAGAAGGAAACGAAATACGGCTATTTTTAATTTGAGGCCTCCCTCACGACCCCCACTCCTGCTCCATCAGCCTGGCCGATCTGCGGCGCTAAACCATCCGGGGCGTCACCCGAACGCGTATTCAAAAATTCAATCAAATCGGAGGATCAATTCATCCGTCTAGGAGGAGTTCAGTGACATACACACGTACGCTAGAATTATATATAAAGATATACAGGGGGAGGGGGGCCATAAAGTTGGACGGATTATAAAAAATATATATAAAAAAAAACTACAAAGCTGCGGAAAGAAAAAGTATATTTATTGTAAAGTAAACAAATGGGAAATTTATTTTTTTAAAATAACGTCGCTTTATAAGGGTGTAATTTAAGATCTTTAGTCAAAATACGCCTTAATGATGTTCTTGATATGGCGAGCTCAGCTGATCTCTTTCGGGACGACTGTTGGGGATCACGCCGTACGGACGCCACGACTTCGCTTACATTTTCCTCCGTTCTTACCGACCTTGGACGTCCCGCAGGTTTTTCAATTAATGTCGAACCCGAAGACTCAAACTTTCTTACCCACGATCTGATCGCTCTATCACTTGGACATTGGTTTAAATCATGTAAATTAAAATGCGAGCGAAATAGACGCCGCGCAATAATGCACGAATCGCCATTTTTGTAATAGGCCTTTACACAGAACGCACGTTGCTCACCGGTGAAACGCTCCATGGCGACTGAATTTCCGAGAACCAAGCTACCTATCCCCGCTACCCGCACCCCTCTCCCGCGTTCCTGTCACGGGTAATGCGTTTTTGAAATCCGTCCAACTTTATGGCCCACCCTGTATATATATATATATATATATATATATATATATATATATATACATATATATATATATTTGTCTGTTAACGCTCTAGAGCCTTAATTTTTATTTGATCGTTGCAAAACTCGATATTTAATCATTTTAAGCAAAAAGGAAGATTAAGTTCGTTAATATCAGAAATAAGACCAGTGGGGAGGGGGGGGGGTGGTTAAGAGGAGGGATTTTCGAAAATTCGAAATATCTCTGTTCCTGTACGTTGGATCGAAAACTTCAATAGAAATTATCTTATTAAAACTAAATGTACTATAAATACTGTAATATATATTTATTCTCTATCTTGAATATTAACCGAGATAGTTGCATTTTTCATATTCGGCTATTGTCGGTTCAGTTTGTACGATTCCGCTGAATGTTAGTTCTGCCGTTTCCGTAAATGTTCGGTTCTCGTGAAATTGTAGTAGAGACTGGTGTAAGTTTCTCCTATGGGAGATATATGCAAATACTTTCTGTCGCCACCCCCTCTTTAGTTCATGGACTATTAAACTTTGAGTGACTGAGATAAACATTATTTTGATTCATGATAAATTACAGTACTAGATATAGTAAATAGTTTGCAATAAAGTTAATGTGTTATATTCAGATATATATCAGTAAATGTTTGTTTGCAATTCAGATGCTTTCCTTTGGGAGCTTATTAAAATTAACTGAAAGATTTCACATTTCCCTTTGTATTTATTCACTGTGGTGTTACCAGTATGCAGATTTCTCTATTGTAAAACTTCAATTGGGAAATCTGCTTAGTTTTCGCAGCAGCTGCGTGATGGACTTATTATTTTAACGTTATCAAACTCGTTATATAGGGTTTCATGGAAAGCTAAGGATCAAGTTCGTTAAGGGCTAAAATCTGATCAGCCTTCAGCAAAGCCCCCCTTTCAACTCATGTTACATAAACATTATTATTATTATTTATTAACGTCCACTTTTTGCAACTTAGGCTAATCAGGTTGGGTTAATACAGGTTTTCTAGCCAGGGTGGGATTTTAGGACGTTATTTAATGAATTGTTACATAAACAATACTCTGTTATAAAATAAACCAATTTAATTGAAGCTTAAATACCAAATATTGTTTTCAAGAGACCGTTATTTTACGAGTTACATGAAAATATGTTCTGGTGATCCCGTCCTCCGTCTTAAGTTCTTGGACTACTAAAATTTGACTGAGGTAAATATTATTCTGACTCATTATTAATTACAGTACTAGATATAGTAAATAGTTTTCAACAAAATTAATACGATTTATTCTGATATATTTCAGTAATTGTTAGCAGATTTCCCTTAAGGGAAATCAGCTATTAAGGTCGTACTCATGGCGCGATTTTCGAAAAATTTCTTCAAATGTCCATCGATCCTACACAGGAGATGACGAAAATGAGGTCCGTTCAAAATTATATATATATATATATATATATATATATATATATATATATATATATGTCTGTACCCGCTCTAGCGGTCGCAATTGTTGTTGGATCGTTACGAAACTCGATATTTAACCGTCTTATGTAAAAAGACAGATCAAGTTCGTTAATGGCTGAAATCGGACCAGAGGGAGGTGTGGGGGGGGGGGGGGGGGTTAGAGGAGGGATTTTCGAAAATTCGAAATATCTCCGTTATTATGCATCTGATAGAAAAAATGTATGGACACAATCTTATTGCTAATTAAATTTACTATAAATATTGTTATAAACAATTATTCACTCACTTGAATATTAACCGACAAATATGCAGTTTTATGAAGTCTATGGGACATGTGGTGGAGGGGTATGTTCGGATTAGCTCGGACGTTTCCGTAACTGTTCGGTTCTGTTGGAAGCTTCCTCTAACCTTACCTGTCGTTTCTAACCTTAACTTACCTTCTTTACTTTGTGAGATTCATGCCAATACGTTCTGTTCATCCGCCCCCCCCCCTTCTTTAGTTCTTGGACTACTAAAATTTGAGTTATTAAAATATAAATTATTATTACAATTCAGAAGCCGTTTCAGTTGGGAATTTATTTTAATTAACTGAAAGATTTCTCATTACCGTTTGTATTTACTCAGGGTGGTGTTGGGTTACCAGTATGCAGATTTCTATATTATAAAACTTCACGTGGGAAATCTGCTTAGTTAACGCAGCCCCTGCGTGACGGACTTTTTACGATGCTGATTATTAACCGAGATATTTGCACCTTTTAGTTTTGGGCCTTCAGTAACCCCCCCCCCCGCCCCCCCGCCGTCTACTCATGTCATATTAACAAAAGTCCATCACGCAGGGGTGCGTAATCTAAGCAGATTTCCCTCGTGAAGTTTAGTAATAGATAAATATACATACTGCTAACATAACACCGTGAATAAATACAAACGGAAATAAGAAATGTTTCATCCAATTTCAATAGCCTGCCGACAGGAAGCGTTAGGTTAGAAATGTAAACAAACGGGTCCCGCCTCACACCGGAAAGAAAAACTATTACTGAAATATATCAGAATATAACACATTAATTTTATTGAGAACTATTTACTATATCTACTAGTGTAATTAATAATGAGTCAGAATAATTGTTATCTCAATCAATAAAATTTTAGTAGTCCAAAACTTTAAGATGGGGGGGGGAGTCACCAGTGCATATTTGCATGTATCTCGTATAATAAAGGTCTCTTGAATACAATTTTTGGTATTTAAACTTCCAATAATGTGATTTATTATGTATCAGAGTATTGTTTACGTAACATGAGTAGAAGTGGCGGTTTGGTGAAAACTGAAAAATGCAAATATCTCGGTTAATATTCAAGATAGAGAATAAATGTATATACCAATATTTATAGTAAATTTAATTTGTAATAACATTGATTCCATATAATTTTTCGATCCGACGTATAGTAACGGAGATATTTCGAATTTTCGAAAATCCTCCCCTCTAAACCCCCCTCCCACTGGTCCGATTTCAGCCGTTAACGAACTTGATCTTTCTTTTTACATAAAACGCTTAAATATGAAGTTTGGTAAGGATTAAACAAAAATTGCGACCGCTAGAGCGGTAACAGACAAATATATATATATATATATATATATATATATATATATATATATATATATATATATATATATATATATATATATATATACAGTTTTGAACGGACCTCATTTTCGTCATCTACTAGGTAGGGTCGATGGACATTTGAAGAAAAATGTCGAAAATTCCGTCATGAGTACAACCTCAATAGCTGATTTCCCTTAAGGGAAATCTGCTAATAATCGGTTATATTACGAAGCACATTATTTGAAGCATAAATACCAAATATTGTTCTCATTGAATATTTACGTTTTGAGATAAATGCAAATACGAGACGCACGTGGTAAATCTGCTTAGTTAACGCAGCCCCTGCGTGACGGACTTTTATTTAATGAGTTCGTCCCTAAATAAATTCCCACATATTTAAATAATAATGTTAATTAATTTTGGCGAATTCCGAAGATGAAAATAGTGTTCCAAGGAGCGCACCTTCCTAACAGAGAGTCCGTGAGTAAAGACGTGTAGATATGTTCCCAGAGGAAGGTGAAAAAACGCCAGTAATCCCAGCTTCCTACCTGCCTACTACTAACTAGCCATTAATGAAATCTCTGGGAAGGGATGGAGCCGTAGCTACCCACCCTCATGTCGGCTGGCTCCAGGTTGTGTGTGTGGTAGCAGAGTTCCTTGCTAGAAAACATTTATACAACACTAGCTCAGATACCCGGCTTCGCTCGGGAATTCATTTGAGGCTGAATGGTGATCGTATTTTTAGCAGATTTCCCTTCAGGGAAATCAGCTATTGAGGTTGTACTCATGACGGAATTTTCGACATTTTTCTTCAAATGTCCATCGATCCTACCTAGTAGATGACGAAAATGAGGTCCGTTCAAAACTGTATATATATATTTGTCTGTTAACGCTCTAGCGGTCGCAATTTTTGTTTGATCGTTACCAAACTCGGAATTTAATCGTTTTATGAAAAAAGAAAGATCAAGTTCGTTAATGGCTGAAATCGGACCAGTGAGAGGGGAGGTTTAGAGGGGGAGATTTTCGGAAAATCCAAACTATCTCCGTAATTATGCGCCGGATAGAAAAATTGTATAGAATCAATCTTATTGCAAATTAAATTTACTATAAATATTGTTCTATACATTTATTCTGTATCTTGAATATTAACCGAGATATTTGCATTTGTATTCTGCATTGGTCGGCAGGAGTGAGCTGTTTGGTACTTTCCGAAGAGAGCTCTGGCGGCCATTTTCGTAACTATTCGTCCCTCGTGTATACGTTTAGTGATCCCTTACTACTTACTACACTTGTTTTTGGGCAGATTTCTCTATTGTAAAACTTCACGTGGGAAATCTGCTTAGTTTACGCAGCCCCTGCGTGACGGACTTTTTAATTTCAGGCTTCCCTTATAACACTCCTGCCCGTCCCTAGAAATGTTAGTATGGCTTATTATAAGGAAGGCGTTAGTGCTAATACACATACCGAGTGTTTTAGCAGATTTCCCTTAAGGGAAATCAGCTATTGAGGTCGTACTCATGACGCGATTTTCGAAAAATTTCCTCAAATGTCCATCGATCCTACCCAGGAGATGACGAAAATGAGGTCCGTTCAAAATTATATATATATATATATATATATATATATATATATATATATATATATATATATATATATTTGTCTGTTAACGCTCTAGCGGTCGCAATTTTTGTTTAATCGTTACCAAACTTCATATTTAAGCGTTTTACGTTAAAAGAGAGATCAAGTTCGTTAATCGCTGAAATCGGACATTCTGCATGTGCTCGGCAGCAGTGGCTATGTTCGGACTTTCCGCCGTGAGCTTTGGCGGCCGTTTTTGTAATTATTCGTCCCTCTCGTGAATAGGTTTAGAGGTTACTTACTACCAAAGCTGTTATGAGGCATGTTTCTCTATTGTAAAACTTCACGTGGGAAATCTGCTTAGTTTACGCAGCCCCTGCGTGACGGACTTTTATTTAGTTCGGTTGAGTCTTTTGTGCCAAATAAAATTGTTGACTCCCGCTATAATTTTTAGCGTATAACGCCTTTATACTTCGGTATACGATGATAGTGTATATAAAAAAGTTTCTCTAAATAACAAAATAAACAACTTTTGTTATGTGCATATTTGCTGAAAAAGCAATAGGAAACGAAATATCACTATTATTAGTTTCAGGCCTTCCTTATAACCCCCACTCCTACCGGTCCCTAGAAATGTTAGTATAGCTTATTATAATGAAGGCGTTAGTACTAATTCACATACCGAGCCTGGTTTAGTTCGGTTGAGTCTTTTGTGCCAAATAAAATTGTGGACTCCCGCTATAGTTTTTAGCGTATAACTCCTTTATACTTCCATATACGGCAAAAGTGCATATAACAAAAGTTACTCTAAATAACAAAATAAACAACCTTTTTTATGTACATATTTGCTGAAAAAGCAATAGGAAACGAAATATCACTATTATTAATTTCAGGCCTCCCTTATAACCCCCACTCCTGCCCGTCCCTAGAAATGTTAGTATAGCTTATTATAATGAAGGCGTTAGTACTAATTCACATACCGAGCCTGGTTTAGTTCGGTTGAGTCTTTTGTGCCAAATAAAATTGTGGACTCCCGCTATAGTTTTTAGCGTATAACTCCTTTATACTTCCATATACGGCAAAAGTGCATATAACAAAAGTTACTCTAAATGACACAATAAACAACATTTTTTATGTACATATTTGCTGAAAAAGCAATAGGAAACGAAATATTGCTATTTTTAATTTCAGGCCTCCCTTATAACCTCCACTCCTGTCCGTTCCTAGAAATGTTAGTATGGCTTATTATAAGGAAATCGTTAGTACTAATTCACTTAGCGAGTTTGGTGTAGTTCGGTTGAGTCTTTTCTGCCAAATAAAATTGTGGACTCCCGCCATAGTTTTTAGCGTATAACTCATTGATACTTCCGTATACGACAAAAGTGCATATAACAAAAGTTACTCTAAATAAAAAAATAAACAACTTTTGTTATGTGCAATTGAACGTGCAATAGAAAAAGCAATAGGAAACGAAATATCGCTATTTTTAACTTCAGGCCTCCCTTATAACCCCCACTCCTGTTCGTCTTAGGGAATATTAGTATAGCCTAGTCTAAGTTGGGCTAGTAGTAATATACATACCAAGTTTCATAAAATTCGGTTCAGCCGTTTATGCGTGAAAAGGTAACAAACAAACAGACAGACATGAAAGAAACAAAATGTAGTTATGGTGTCTATGACATGTGAAACGAAAAGTACAAAAAAAAAAAAAATTATAGGAAATTTAAAATTAAATTTAAATTATTTATTAACGCCAACTTTTTGCAACTAAGGCTAATTGGGACGAGTTATCTACAGGTCACCAACCTTTTAGCAGAGTCCCCTTAAGGGAAATCTGCTATTGAGGTCGTACTCATGTCGGAATTTTCGAAATTTTTCTTCAAATGTACATCGATCCTACCTAGATGACGAAAATGACGCCCGTTCAAAACTGTCTCTCTCTCTCTCTCTCTCTCTCTCTCTCTCTATATATATATATATATATATATATATATATATATATATATATATACTAGCTAAGGTACCCGGCTTCGCTCGGGAAATCATTTGAGGCTGAATGATGATAGTATTTTTTTTTTTTTTTGAGCAAGGCTTCAATGTTTACTACACTTCCCGTCTGAGCGCATTGTTTTCCCGTGAGAGACAGGCAGGCGACTTACAGAAAAAAAAAAAAATTGTATTTCATGAATAAATGAAAGTAAGCCCCTAATCATTGTTTCCCCTGAGGGTCAGGCGGGCGACGTATAGATGAGAAATTTTAATTTTGAAGAATAAATAAAATTATGTTCCTGATCTACCCCTCTCCACTTGTTAACTCATCTTTTTGAATACTTCAAACCATAATCGTGGATAGCATTTATTACAATTAAATATCCTCTATAATGAAACTTATTTCCTGTCAAAAACCAATCCGAGCTCATATAGTTTAAGCATAGTTTTGTAATTAGATTATAGCTCAGATACCCGGCTCCGCCCGGGAATTCATTTGAGGCTGAATGGTGATGGTACTTTTTTGGCAAGGCTTTACTTTGTGCAATATTTTGACATTTACCCGTCCCAGTGTTTAGGGTTAATACCCGTCGTTGGCATTTGTTAATAATAAAATTAATGTTTTATGTAAATCTTCACTGTCGTCCAAATTGTCATATTTCCCGCCTCCTGTGCATTATGCATAGATTTCAGCTATTAAGGAAAAAATATTAACATTGATTTGAATTAATTTTTCCAGCTGAGGTACCTGATAGTACAAATAGGAATGAATTGTTGAGCATATCAATATTTCTACGCAAATTACTTGCTCCACACATTTTTCCTGGAGAAATGTATAAAAAAAAAAAGTTAATCTAAATAACAAACTAAACAACTTTTGTTATGTGCATGTTTGTCGAAAAACAAATAGACAATGAAATATCCCGAATTTTTATTTCAGGTCTCCCTTATAACCGCCACTCCCGTTCTAACCTAAACATTTTAATATAGCTTATAATCATGGAAGAATTAATGCTAATTGACATACCGAGTTTTGTTAAGTTCGGTTCAATCGTTAACGCCCAATAAAATAGATGACTCCAGCTATAGATTTTAGCGTATATCTCGTTTATAATTCGGTATAAGAAAAAAGTGTATATAACAAAAGTTACTCTAAATAACTAAATAAACAACTTTTGTTATGTTCATATTTGCCGAAACCCCAATAGGAAACGAAATATCGCTATTGTTAATTTCTGGCTTCCCTCATAACCCCCACTCCTGCCCGTCCCTAGAAATGTTGGTATCGCTTGTTATAATGAAAGCGTTAGTGCTAATACAGATACCGAGTTTTATTTATTTCGGTTGGGTCTTTTGTCCCAAATAAAATTGTTCACTTCCGCTATAGGTTTTTGCGTATATCTCGTTTATAATTCGGTATACGAAAAAAGTGTATATAACAAAAGTTACTCCAAATAACAAAATAAACAACTCTTGTTATGTTCATATTTGCCGAAAAACCAATAGGAAACGAAATATCGCTATTTTTAATTTCTGGCTTCCCTTATAACCCCCACTCCTGTTCATCACAGAGGAAATTAATATAGCCTAAAGTCTAAGTTGGGTTAGTAGTAATGTACATACTAAGTTTCATAAAATTCGGTTCAGCCGTTTATGCGTGAAAAGGTAACAAACAAACAAACAAATAAACAAACAAACAAACAAACAAACAAACAAACAGACACGAAAGAAACAAAATGCAGTTATGGTGTCTATGGCATGTGAAACGAAAAGTTATCGTGAAATTTCGCGAAAAAAATCAATGTACAGACAGAGGTTACAATTTTATATATATATAGATATATATATATATCTGTTACCGCTCTAGCGGTTGCAATGTTTGGTTGATCGTTACTAAACTCGATATTTATCCGTTTTATGTAAAAAGAAATATCAAGTTCGTTAACGGCTGAAATCGGACGAGTGGGGGGGGGGGGTTAGAGGGGGAAAATTTTGAAAATTCGAAATATCTCCGTTACTATACGTCGGATCGAAAACGTATATAGAACCAATCTTATTGCAAACTAAATGTACTATAAATATTGTTATATACATTTATTTTCTATCTTGAATATTAACGGAGATATTTCCATATTTTAGTTTTCAGCCTTCAGCAAACCCCCACTTCAACTAGTGTTACATGAACAATATTCTCTTGTATAATAAACCATATTATTCGAAGCATAAATACCAAATATTGTTTTCATTGAACTTTTACTTTGTGAGATATATGCAATTATGTTCTGTTGACCCCCCCCCCTTCTAGTGTTTTTGGATTACTAAAATCCGAGTGATTGAGATAAAACTGATTCTGGTTCATTACAAATTACACCACTAGTTTTAATAAATTGTTTTCAATAAAATTAATATGTTATATTCAGATATATTTCATTAATTGTTTGTCTTTCCGGTCTATCTATGCAACGCTACAAGGTTGGCTTGCCTGATTGTTTACAATTCATCTGCTTTCCGTTGTGAAGATTGTTAACTTGTATTGTACATTTACTGAGCACTCACGGTAGTGTTACCTGTATGTATATTTGTCTATTGTAAACCTTCGCGTGGGAAATCTGCTTAGTTTATGCAGCCCCTTCGTGACGGACTTTTCTAGCCAGTGTGGGACTAAGGATTTTATTTAAAAAATTCCATTGTCCAGGCGGGAATCGAACTCGCAACTTAAGGAAAGAGAGGATTAAAGGAAAGAGATGATCTCTAACGTGGGAAATCCTGGATCTTATTTCCAACTCTTAACAATCAAATCATTCTTACCCTGAGCCAATTAATGTAAGTGAATCAATATCCTCTTAGAGTCGAATGTTGTTAAACGCATGCAGGAAACTGAAACAGTCAGGAAAATTAAAGTTTGTCTGGTTTAAGAATGGATCAGAATACTAAGACAAACCGATTCCTCGCCAGCCATGGAAATTTCTGTGGATACTGATCCACAATTCTGGGCGCGTCAAGAATATTCCGCTATCGGGCGCATGTATCTCACAGATCATCCTCAACCGTTTTTACGGAAATACAGTTTTTTAATATATATTTTGCACTAAAATGTTCAGCGTTTGATTAGAATCCATAACAGAGGAAGTATTTATTTGAAAGAAGTAAATAATTTTTAAAATTGACAAGTATTATAATATAAAGAAACGGTGGACGATAATTTTTAAAATATAATTAAAAAACACAAATATCAAAAGGAATTGTTTAAATGCACATGCCTTAATTATACATAATTCATTTCAGTTTGTGAACAATATAAAAAAATATCTAAATATAACTTCAATCAAAAATAAGTAGCACGAAATTACTTTTAGATAAGACTTAATGAAAACCATCAAAAAATTTTAAAAATACCAGTTTAATTGTTATTTCTTTTGCAGAGCTGCATTACAATTAGGACAAAGCATGGAACTATGTTGTAAACAAATTTTGTTTTTGCAAATCTCACAACAGTAATTAGTACACCTACATTTATTTTCAGTTTTGCTTGGTTCACATCATTTTCTTTTGTTCGTTGTAGCGGAGGGTCTTTTTTTATGCTGTTCTGTACTTGAGTTCAATGTATGGTCCAATGAGCTAGTGTACTCTTATGAGTCTCTGTAGTCTTAAAGTTTCGTCCTTAGTTCGGTTGGCAAACGTCTACTATTCTCACTGCGTAGTGCATTATATCCTTGTACAAGTTCTTTTGAAAGCTCATGTTTGAGCAAAATAATAGAATAATAGGTTTATGTGATTCCATTTAATAAAGAGAAACTTAATTGATGTACATATTTATGAAATACAGATTTCAAAAAAACTTACGAGATCGGGCGCGTGGTATCTAGGAGATAAAATTTAATGACAGGCGAAACTCACGATTCCGTTAAACACAGTAACTCAACACACCTTGAGGGGGAGTTCTCTAAAACACATAACTCGAAGCACTACAACACCACTCTATGCTAGGAGGAGTGGCAAATATTTTTCTAGAAACTGTGTATCTGAGAGATCACGCGCCCGACGGAGGGTTAAACATATCTCCTACAATCAGTAAGAATACGAACTAAATAGTTGCTTTCCCTTGAGGAAAATTAGCTAAAATAGTTTGCGAGTTAAGGTCATTTGTGTGCTCAGTAGAGCCACCGTTCTGTTCAGCTAACAGGTCAGTGAATACCGGTGTTCGGTTTCAAAGCATTAGTTATGCAAACGCTTTACGCTGCACAAACCATGTCGAAATTCTATAGGTCACAGAGTATACAGCAAAGTTACAGGCAATTCGTTGCTACTTTCAGTATTTATTTTGTGTGAAATTACCTAATTACCAATTTTCAATTTATTTCAATTAAACTCATGTCAGTCAGCAAGTGAACATTAAAAGTCCGTCACGCAAGGGCTGCGTAAACAAATCAGATTTCCCGAGGGACGAATAGTTACGGAAACGGCCAGAGGGAGGTGGGGTTTAGAGGGGGGATTTTTGAAAATTCGAAATATTCTCGTTATTATGCATCGGATCGAAACATTGTATCGAATCATTCTTATTGAAAATTAAATTTACTATAAATATTGACATTTATTCTCTATCTTGAATATTAACCGAGATATTTGCATTTTTCTGTTTTCAGCTTCCAAGATGAGATCGGCTAACTTCGGGTCTAGTCGTGAGTTTCCGTCAAGAGCTAGTACGGGCCGTTCCCGTAACTGTTTGACTCTCTATTCTGAAATTTCTCTATTGTAAAACTTCACGTGGGAAATCTGTTTAGTTTACGCAGCCCCTGCGTGACGGACTTTTGTTAAATTTGATTAAGAGAAAATTATGTTAAGTTTACTCGCTTAACCAATCTTAAAATTTAAAAATTGGCAATTATTAGCAGATTTCCCTTAAGAGAAATCAACTATTGAGATCGTACTCATGACGAGACTTTCGAAATTTTCCCTCAAATGTCCATCGAGCTTAACTAGGAGATGACGAAAATAAGGTCTGTTCAAAATTGTATATATATATATACAATATAATAATATTGTTTTCAAGTGTTCTTTATTATTATATGATATAAATGCAAATATGTTCTGGTGTCCCCTCCCCCCGTTTAAAGTTCTTGGACTACTACTTTGATTGATTGAGATAAAAAAATATCTCATTCATTATAAGTTAAAATACTATTTATATATCCCGAAAATGAGGTCCGTTCAAAATTGTGTGTGTGTGTATGTATATATATATATTCTAGCTCAGATACCCGGCTTCGCCCGGGAATTGATTTGAGGCTGAATATTGATGGTATTTTTTTGGCAAGGCCTTACTTTGGACCACTACTTTGATTGATTGAGATAAAAAAATATCTCATTCATTATAAGTTACAGTACTATATATAGTATATAGTTTTCAATAAAATTAATGTTATATTCTGTTATAATTCAGTAGTTGTTTTTCTTTCCAGTAAGTTAGGCTAAACTGTTCGTTTTCATTTTAGACGCTTCCCTTCGGGAGGTTTCTTATTATCGTCACTTAATATTCACGGTGGTATTTTAGCAGATTTCCATTCAGCTATTGAGGTCGTACTCATGAAGCGATTTTCCAAATTTTTCTTCATTGTTTCCAGTTTGTAGATTCATCTATTGTTAGATTTCAATAGGGAAATCTGCTTAGTTTATGCAGCCCCCTCGTTATGGACTTTTTTGTATTGATAGGAGAAAAGATAAAATTGAGAAAGGATTTCCAAAGTAATGAGCAAGCAATGAAGGTCTGAAGTTTGTTTGTTAAAAGGAGTCTCTTGCCCAAAATAGTTTTGGAATTGTCTGCTCCAAAGCCTTCCATTAGCTCCAAATCTTTTACAACTCCAATTTCTATTATATAATACATTAAGCGCGTACACTTTGCAATATCTAAAAGTCCGTCACGCAGGGGCTGCGTAAACTAAGCAGATTTCCCACGTGAAGTTTTACAATAGAGAAATCTGCTTAATAACAACTGTAGTAGTAAGAAACCTCTAAACCTGAAACATTATTTAGGGCGTAATAACCCAGAAGTTTCTAGCCCCAAAAAACAGTTAACCTAACCTCTAAACCTATTCACGAGGGACGAATAGTTATGGAAATGGCCACCAGAGCTCTCGGCGGAAAGTCCGAACATGCAGATTACAAATGCAAATATCTCGGTTAATATTCAAGATAGAGAATAAATGCATATAACAATATTTATAGTAAATTTAATTTCCAATAAGATTGGTTCTATACAATTTTTCGATCCGATGCATAATAACGGAGATATTTCGAATTTTTGAAAATCCCACCTCTAAACCCCCCCCTCCCACTGGTCCGATTTCAGCCGTTAACGAACTTGATCTTCCTTTTTACATAAAACGATTAAATACCGAGTTTGGTGACGATTAAACAAAAATTGCGACCGCTAGAGTGTTAACAGACAAATATATATATATATATATATATATATATAGACATATATATATATATATAGATATATATATATATAGTTTTGAACGGACCTCATTTTCGTCATCTACTAGGTAGGATCGATGGACATTTGAAGAAAGAAAATTCCGTCATGAGTACGACCTCAATAGCTGATTTCCCTTAAGGGAAATCTGCTAATAAAATTAGATTAGAAGGAGCGAAATGATTAAAATCGTGGAGTTTGTTGAACAGTTTGGCCTTAAAGAACTTAGATAGAAGGAAGTATAATCTAAGTTGTATGAGGGAGAGAGGTAGATGTAGAGTTTGACAAGTCACGCATAGCCTACCTCCTTGGGCAGAGAGCTTAACCTCTCCAGCCAACAGTACTAGATAACTCCCACCCTGCCACTTTGTATTCTGTCAGCTGGAAATAAAACCTAACAACTTCCATTTACATACGAATATAATGCTGCTACCGTCTTGTTTATGCTAGCAAATTTTCCTTAAGGGAAATCAGCAATTGAGGTTGTACTCATGAGGCGATTTTCGAAAATTGCTATATTTCTTTTACAATTGGTTTTTCAACAAATATGTACATAAAAAAAGCTGTGTATTTTGTTATTTAAATAACAAAACTTTTGTTTTAAGCACTTTTGTCGTATACTGAAGTTTAAATGAGATATGCGCTAAACACTATAGTGGTAGTCAAATATATATATATATATATATATATATATATATATATATATATATATATATATATATATATATATATATATATATGTTGCGAAAATTAAATACATGAAAAATCAAACAGAGATAGTCACGTATTTGGGAAGTACGAAGGAGATGAAAGGAGCCGACTGAAGACTAGTGGCGCCGGCAGCATCTAATTAGGGCCGCGATTGTTCCAGGAACGTGCCTAGCCCCTTCTGGCTATTCTGTTTGATGTTTGCCGACAAGCTATATATAAGGAACCCTTGCCAGTGCCCGAGTTTAGTTTTGTTCTCAGCTGTCTTTAAGTAATGATCAGTGCGTTCAGTGCAGCAGTACGACTTAGTGCAGTGCGATAAAGTGTTTTTAGGTGGAGAACAGTGCTGTGCCGTGACACTGTAAGGAACAGTATAGTGCCGTGTTTAAGACATGTGCAGTGCCGTTAACTTCGCGAAGTAAAAAAAACAGTGCAGTGCCGTATTTTTGTGAACTCCAGTGACAGTGAGTGAATTATTGGACTGTGTAATTTGAAGAGCAGTGAAGCTATCAGTGCATACTGTGAGTAGTAGTTAAGAATAATTAACCAAGTGTGTAGTGCATTGTTAAATAAATTGTGTAGTATAAAATCTGTGAAGCTTTTGTGTGTTTAATATTGCAATCCAAAAAACTCTAATAAACAACGTTTATTACTGATTTTGTAATAAAACGTAACAATATATATATATATATATATATATATATATATATATATATATATATATATATATAAAACAGACCACATTTTCGTCATCTCCTGGGTAGAATTGATGTACATTTCAAGGAATGTTTTTAAAAACTTCAGTAGTTGAATTCCCTTGATGGTAATCCGCTAAAATGCAAATATCTGACATGTTCCTCCCTTAATCCAACTCCCGCCTTAGCCTAGATTGAAGGCGGCAACTACAAAAGGCTGTAGTGAATCATTGCTAATTACCCATTGTGATCCCAACAAAGACCTTGCTGCAGTCTTAAACCTTTCAGCTCACTCCCATTAGTGCCGAACAGTTATCCCATCAGCCAAGAAACCCAATTATTTTAGTACAGAAGGGAAATCAGCTTTTGGCGTTGTACTCATGAGTCGGATATATATATGCGTGTGTGGGAGCATTCATTCATTTGAAGCTGCATGATGGGTTTTTTTGGCAAGGCTTTACTTAGCACAGTATTTTGACATTTCCCCGTCCCATGGTTTATACCTGCCGTTGCTGTGGATTAGTTAGTAATAAATTTATTTGCTGTGTAAGGAATCACTGACCTTAATATTAGCAGATTTCCCTTAAGGGAAATCAGCTATTGAGGTCGTACTCATGACGCGAGTTTCGAAAAATGTCTTCAAATGTCCATCGATCCTACCCAGGAGATGACGAAAATGAGGTCCGTTCAAAAGTATATATATATATATATATATATATATATATATATATATATATATATATATATATATATATTTATATATATATATATATTTGTCTGTTAACGCTCAAGCGTTCGCAATTTTTGTTTGATTGTTACCAAACTCGGGATTTAATCGTTTTATGTAAACAGGAAGATCAAGTTCGTTAATGGCTGAAATCGGACCCGTGGGGGGGATTATAGGGGGGACTTTTGAAAATTCAAAATATCTCCGTTATTATGTGTCGGATCGAAAAATTGTATAAAATCAATCTTATTGTAAATTAAATTTACTATAAATATTGTTCTATACATTTATTCTTTATCTTGAATATTAACCGAGATATTTGCATTTTTCAGTTTTCAGCCTTCCACCGGAGCTCTCTAGCCGTTTCCGGAACTATTCGTTCCTCGCGAATAGGTTTAGAGATCTCTTCCTACTACAGCTGTTATTGGGCAGATTTCTCTACTGTAAAACTTCACGTGGGAAATCTGCTTAGTTTACGCAGCCCATGCGTGACGGACTTTTTTTATATTTACCTTCTCTTGTGCATGTAGTTTTCTTTTAATGTAACTTAATGGACCATATAATTCATAATCGTAGAAAGTATTCTATCTTCCAAACCATGTATGAACAGCTGACCATGGGTGACAGCTGTTTTAGGTCCGTCGTAACCGCTGTGAAAAATACTCTTTAATAAGTCTCGATTCTAAACTGTATATTTACTGATATTGGTGCATAGCGTGTTCAGAAATGTATATCTTATATAAACGTAGCAGAGTTAATAAATAACGAAAATCAAAGGTCCAACATTTGAGGTAATGTTTTGAAAATCGTGTCATGACTACGAGCTCAATAGCTGATTTCCCTTAATGAATTATGTCTTCTAACCACCATTTTTAACTACATATTAATCTTAATACATTTCATTGTTGCAGAGAGATACATCTGGTGGAGTGTAGTATCTCCCATGGTACCCCATGCTACGTCAGAGCTGCGGGGACTGAGGGATGAGCTATATGAAGCACTGTTCAAAAGGCCCCGACACACTAGGTAAGCTGAATACAAAGGCCCCGACACACTAGGTAAGCTGAATACAAAGGCCCCGACACACTAGGTAAGCTGAATACAAAGGCCCCGACACACTAGGTAAGCTGAATACAAAGGCCCCGACACACTAGGTAAGCTGAATACAAAGGCCCCGACACACTAGGTAAGCTGAATACAAAGGCCCCGACACACGAGGTAAGCTGACTCCAATGGCCCCGACACTCTAGGTAAGCTGAATACAATGGTTCAATACCGCCACACTAGGTAAGCTGAATACAAAGGCCCCGACACACTAGGTAAGCTGAATACAAAGGCCCCGACACACTAGGTAAGCTGAATACAAAGGCCCCGACACACTAGGTAAGCTGAATACAAAGGTTCAATACCGCCACACTAGGTAAGCTGAATACAAAGGCCCCGACACACTAGGTAAGCTGAATACAAAGGCCCCGACACACTAGGTAAGCTGAATACAAAGGCCCCGACACACTAGGTAAGCTGAATACAAAGGCCCCGACACACTAGGTAAGCTGAATACAAAGGCCCCGACACACTAGGTAAGCTGAATACAAAGGCCCCGACACACTAGGTAAGCTGAATACAAAGGCCCCGACACACTAGGTAAGCTGAATACAAAGGTTCAATACCGCCACACTAGGTAAGCTGAATACAAAGGCCCCGACACACTAGGTAAGCTGAATACAAAGGCCCCGACACACTAGGTAAGCTGAATACAAAGGCCCCGACACACTAGGTAAGCTGAATACAAAGGCCCCGACACACTAGGTAAGCTGAATACAAAGGCCCCGACACACTAGGTAAGCTGAATACAAAGGCCCCGACACACTAGTTAAGCTGAATACAAAGGCCCCGACACACTAGGTAAGCTGAATACAAAGGCCCCGACACACTAGGTAAGCTGAATACAAAGGCCCCGACACACTAGGTAAGCTGAATACAAAGGTTCAATACCGCCACTATATCTGACACTGTTGTCATAGCTGTTGGTGGATAGAGTCGTCACTGGTTGATGATGGAATACAGCTGGCTTCCTGCTTTAGGTGGGAGGTAACCATCTTTATTGGCTGGCAAAACTTGTACTTACAAGTTAGGTAATGGAACCCGAAAATTAAGCAAAATCTGAAAATTTGCAAGTGTTGTTTACGGCACTTATGCTCAAAAAGAAAAAAGTCCGTCAAAGTTCTTGCCCAGCTGGCAATCCTCTCCGTCGCCCAGCAACCCCTACGCTGATGGCTATCTCCATGGCCACGTGGTAAAAGAAAAAAGTCGGTCAAGCAGGGGCTGCGTAGACAAAGCAGATTTCCTTCCTGAAGTTTTACAATAGAGAAATCTGGCTAATAACAACTGTAGTAGTAAGAAACCTCTAAACCTAAAACATTATTTAGGGCGTAATAACCCAGTAGTTTCTAGCCCCAAACCACAGTTAACCTAACCTCTAAACCTATTCACGAGGGACGAATAGTTATGGAAACGGCCGCCAGAGCTCTCGGCGGAAAGTCCGAACATAGCCTACTGGCGACCCCACGCCGAATACACATGCAAATCTCTCGGTTAGTATTCAAGATACAGAATAAATGTAGAGAACAATAGTTATAGTAAATTTAATTTACAATACGGTTGATTCTATACAATTTTTCGATACGCCGCAAAATACCGGAGATATTTTGAATTTTCAAAAACCCCCCCTCTAAACCCCCCCTCCCCCTGGTCCGATTTCAGCCATTAACGAACTTGATCTCTCTTTTTACGTAAAACGCTTAAATATGAAGTTTGGTAACGATCAAACAAAAATTGCGACCGCTAGAGCGTTAACAGACAAATATATATATATATATATACTAGCTCAGATACCCGGCTTCGCCCGGGAATTGATTTGAGGCTGAATGGTGATGGCATTTTTTTGGCAAGGCTTTACTTTGCACAATATTTTGAAATTTACCCGTCCCAGTGTTTAGGGTTAATACCCGTTGTTGGCATTTGTTAATAATAAAATTAATTTTTTATGTAAGTCTTCACTGTCCTCCAAATTGTCATATTTCCCGTCTCCTGTGCATTATGCATAGATTTCAGTTATTAAGGACAAAATTTCAGGCCTCCCTTATAACCCCCACTCCAGTTCTATCATAAAAATTTTAATATAGCTTATAATCATGTAAGAATTAATGCTGATTGAGGTGCTCAGTTTTTTTAAGTTCGGTTTAATGATTAGCGACAAATGAAATAGATGACTCCCGCTTTAGTTTATAGTGTATATCTCGTTTATACTTTGTTAAAAGACAAAAATGAATATGACAAAAGTTACTCTAAATAACAAAATAAACAACTTTTGTTATGTTCATATTTGCCGAAAAACGAATAGAAAACGAAATACCGCTATTTTTAAATTCAGGCCTCCCTTAAACCCCCACTCCTGCCCGTCCCTAGAAATGTTGGTATGGCTTGTTATAATGAAAGCGTTAGTGCTAATACACATACCGAGTTTTATTTATTTCGGTTGGGTCTTTTGTCCCAAATAAAATTGTTCACTTCCGCTATAGGTTTTAGCGTATATCTCGATTATAATTCGGTATACGAAAAAAGTGTATATAAAAAATGTTACTCTAAATAACAAAATAAACAACTTTTGTTATGTTCATATTTGCCGAAAAAACAATAGGAAACGAAATATCGCTATTTTTAATTTCTGGCTTCCCTTATAACTCCTAGAAATGTTGGTATGGCTTGTTATAATGAACGCGTTAGTGCTAATACATATACCGAGTTTTATTTATTTCGGTTGGGTCTTTTGTCCCAAATAAAATTGTACACTTCCGCTACAGGTTTTAGCGTATAACTCGTTTATAATTCAGTATACGAAAAAAAGTGCATATAACAAAAGTTACTCTAAATAACAAAATAAACAACTTTAATTAACTTTAATTGCCAAAAATGCATCAGGAAACGAAATATTGCTATTTTTAATTTCAGCTCTCCCTTATAACCCCCACTCCAGTTCGTCTCAGAGGATATTAATATAGCCTAAAGTCTAAGTTGGGTTAGTAGTAATATACATACCAAGTTTCATAAAATTCGGTTCAGCCGTTTATGCGTGAAAAGGTAACAAACAAACAAACAAACAAATAAACAAACAAACAGACACCAAATAAACAAAATGCAGTTATGGTGTCTATGACATGTGAAACGAAAAGTTATCGTGAAAAAAATCAATGAACAGACAGAGGTTACAATTTTATATATATATATATATATATATATATATATATATATATATATATATATACTAGCTCAGATACCCGGCTTCGCTCGGGAATTCATTTGAGGCTGAATGGTGATAGTATTTTTTAGCAGGCTTTACATTGCACAATATTTTGACATTTACCCGTCCCAGTGTTTAGGATTGATACCCGTCGTTGCCGGTGATTTACTAATAATAGAATTATTTGTTCGATAATTCTTCACAGTCTTCGATATTTTTATATTTCCCGTCTCTTATACATGTAAATATGGTGAATTTTTATTTCAGGCCTCCCTTATAACCCCCCTCCCGTTCGAACCTAAAAATTTTAATATAACTTATAATCATGGAAGAATTAATGCTAATTGTCATACCAAGTTTTGTTAAGTTCGGTTCAGCCGTTAGTGCCCGCTAAAGTTTTAACGTATAACTCATTTATACTTAGGTATAAAACAAAAGTGTATATAACAAAAGTTACTCCAAATAACAAAATAAACAACTTTTATTATGTTTATATTTGCGGAAAAACCAATAGGAAACGAAATATCGCTATTTTTAATTTCAGGCTTCCCTTATAACCCCCACTCCTGCCCGTCCATAGAAATGTTGGTATGGCTTATTATAATGAAGGCCTCACTGCTAATACATATACCGAGTTTTATTTAGTTCGGTTGAGTCTTTTTTGGCAAATAATATTGTTGACTCCCGCTATAATTTTTAGCGTATAACGCATTTAAACTTTGGTATACGTCAAAAGTGTATATAACAAAAGTTACTCTAAATAACAAAATAAACAACTTTTATTATGAGCATATTTGCCGAAAAACCAATATAAAACGAAATATCGCTATTTTTAATTTCAGGCTTCCCTTATAACCCCCACTCCTGTTCGTCTCAGAGAAAATTAATATAGCCTAAAGTCTAAGTTGGGTTAGTAGTAATATACATACCAAGTTTCATTAAATTCGGTTCAGCCGTTTATGCGTGAAAAGGTAACAAACAAACAAACAAACAAACAAACAAACAAACATACACGAAAGAAACAAAATGCAGTTATGGTGTCTATGACATGTGAAACGAAAAGTTATCGTGAAATTTCGCGAAAAAAATCAATGTACAGACAGAGGTTATAATTTTATATATATACTAGCTCAAATACCCGGTTTCGCCCGGGAATTCATTTGCGGCTGAATGGCGATTGTATTTTTTTTGGCAAGGCTTTACTTTGCACAATATTTTGACATTTACCAGTCCAAGTGTTTAGGGTTAATACCCGTTGTTGGCATTTATTAATAATAAAATTAATTTCTTATGTAAGTCTTCACTGTCCTCCAAATTGTCATATTTCCCGTCTCTTGTGCATTATGCATAGATTTCAGTTATTAAGGAAAAAATATTAACATAGATTTGAATTAATTTTTCCAGGTGAGGTACCTCATAGTTCAAATTGGAATGAATTGTTGAGCATATCAATATTTCTAAGCAAATTACTTGCTCCATACATTGTTCCTGGAGAAATATATTAAACAAAAGTTAATCTATATATCAAAGGAAATAACTTTTGTTATGTGCATGTTTGTCGAAAAACAAATAGACAATGAAATATCACGAATTTTTATTTCAGGCCTCCCTTATAACCCCCACTCCCGTTCTAACCTAAAAATTTTAATTTAGCTTATAATCATAGAAGAATTACTGTTAATTGACATACAAAGTGTTGGTAAGTTCGGTTCAATCGTTAGAGCCCAATGAAACAGTTGACTCCCGCTTTAGTTTATAGTTTATATCTCGTTTATACTTTGTTAAAAGACAAAAATGAATATAACAAAAGTTACTCTAAATAACAAAATAAACAACTTTTCTTGTGTTCATATTTGCCGAAAACCGAATAGAAAACGAAATACCGCATTTTAAATTCAGGTATCCCTTACAACCCCCACTCCCGCCCGTCCCGAGAAATTTTGGTATGGCTTGTTATAATGGAAGCGTTAGTGCTAATACACATACCGAGTTTTATTTATTTCGGTTGGGTCTTTTGTCCCAAATAAAATTGTTCACTTCCGCTATAGGTTTTAGCGTATATCTCGTTTATAATTCGGTATACGAAAAAAGTGTATATAACAAAAGTCACTCTAAATAATAAAATAACCAACTTTTGTTATGTTCATATTTGCAGAAAAAAGAATAGATAACGAAATACCGCTATTTTTAAATACAGGCCTCCCTTACAACCCCCACTCCTGCCCGTCTCTAGAAATGTTGGTATGGCTTGTTATAATGAAAGCGTTAGTGCTAATACACATACCGAGTTTTATTTTTTTCGGTTGGGTCTTTTGTCCCAAATAAAATTGTTCACTTTCGCTATAGGGTTTAGCGTATATCTCGTTTATACTTCGGTATACGAAAAAAGTGTATATAACAAAAGTTACTCTAAATAACAAAATAAACAACTTTTGTTATGTTCATATTTGTCAAAAAACCAATAGGAAACGAAATATCCCTATTTTTAATTTCTGGCTTCCCTTATAACCCCCACTCCTGTCCGTCTCAGAGGATATTAATATAGCCTAAAGTCTAAGTTGGGTTAGTAGTAATATACATACCAAGTTTCATAAAATTCGGTTCAGCCGTTTATGCGTGAAAAGGTAACAAACAAACAAACAAACAAATAAACAAACAAACAGACACCAAAGAAACAAAATGTAGTTATGGTGCCTGTGACATGTGAAACGAAAAGTTATCGTGAAATTTCGCGAAAAAAATCAATGTACAGACAGAGGTTACAATTTTATATATATATAGATATATATATATATATATATATATATATATATATATATATATATATATATGAACTGACCTCATTTTCGTCATCTCCTGGGTAGGATCGATGGACATTTGTAGAAAAATTTCGAAAATTCCGTCATGAGTACAACCTCAATAGCTGATTTCCCTTAAGGGAAATCTGCTAAAAGGACACAGTCTGAGAAAATGGCGAGACAGGCATAAAACCAACAAACAGTACTTGTGGCATAAATAAGATAATGCTTGCCCTAGAGTGAAATTCACGTGAGTAGCTAAGAAGGAGAATACAGCTGGGAGTGACAAGTAATGAGGTACCTCATTTTATGACAAATATGTTCTGAACTAAAGGAATACTAACCATCGAGTCCAGCCATGATTCGCATCGCCCAATGCAAAATGAAGTGTTATCTTGTATTACACATTAAACATGGCCCTTCAGGAATTATTAGTTGTACTAATTATAATATATCATGTCTATCCATAAACTATAGTTCCGTTTTTTTTTTTAGCAGTTTTCCCCTAAGGAAAATCAGCTATTTAGGTCGTACTCATGAGTTTTGAAAAATTTCCTCAAATGTCCATCGATCCTACCCAGGAGATGATGAAAATGAGGTCCGTTCAAAATTATATATACTCAACCGCAAAAAAAACCGGACACTTAGATTTAGTCTTATAATTTTGTTAAATACTTAATATATATGTATATTAATCTTTTTAATTAAAATAATTGGTTAATCTATAGGTTATTTAAACAAAATCTGCCAAAAGTGAATAATTTTTATGCATGGTAGACTTCGCTACCCCAAGCGTTTCAGCAATGTAACTTAAGCTCCGACCTTCCATCTATGTTTGAAAGACCCATTATTCTGGACCGAAATTAAAATAAAACATTAATTAAAGAAAATGCTTGGTTAATAATTAAAGATGTTTAAATGTGCGAAAAACTACTTAGAGTTTAGAATAGATCAACTTCACGACAAATAAATCTAATCTGAGTTTTATCTAATTGTTTACTAATCCTGAAGGGATTAGTTCAATGGACTTAGACTCTAAATTCTCTGTAATAACTAGAATACCCACATAAACAAACACATTGCTGAAAATTAGCTTTTAATACGACAAAAATGAAGTGTCCGGTTTTTTTTGCGGTTGATATATATATATATATATATATATATATATATATATATATATATATATATTTGTCTGTTAACGCTCTAGCGGTCGCAATTTTTGTTTGATCGTTACCAAACATATTTAAGCATTTTACGTAAAAAGAGAGATCAAGTTCGTTAATGGCTGACATCGGACCAGTGGGAGGGGGGGTTTAAAGGGGGGGATTTTTGAAAATTTAAAATATCTCTGTTATTATAGAATATATCTTATTGTAAATTACATTTACTATAAATATTGTTCTATACATTTATTCTGTATCTTGAATATTAACAGAGATATTTTCATATGTATTGTGTGTGTGGTCGATGGAACCCCGCCATGTTCCGGACTCTCCGCCGAGAGATCTGGTGGCCGTTTCCAGAACTATTCGTCCCTCGTGAATAGGTTTAGAGATCCCTTCCCACTACAGTTGTTATTAGGCTGATTTCTCTATTGTAAAACTTCACGTGGGAAATCTGCTTAGTTTACGCAGCCCCTGCGTGACGGACTTTTCTTTATACAGTCCACTCAGACCACAGTTATTAATTCGTTGGCATATCTCCCTTAAAGAGAAGCCTCGAACTTACTTCAATTGTGTTTAGTGTGAATGAGCGCGTGTGTTTATCGTATGTGTGTATCGCGTATTAAGTTTCATTGCAGTCTGCCCAATACACGTGTTATTGCACGAGCCAGTTACTTTGTTAACTCCGTTCATATTGAATATGTCCTAATTCTCTATGACATTGGCCAGTTTTAGCAGATTTCCCTTAAGCATTTCTATATTCACGGTGGTGTCGTGTTACCAGCATGTAGGATTATCCATTGTAAAACTTCACGTGGGAAATCAACTTAGCTTGCACTGAACCTGTGAAACGGCTTTTTTAGCAGATTTCCCTTAAGGGAAATCAGCTATTGAGGTCGTACTCATGACGGAATTTTCGAAAAATTTCTTCAAATGTCCATCGATCCTACCCAGGAGATGACAAAAATGAGGTCCGTTCAAAACTATATATATATATATATATATATATATATATATATATATATATATATATATATATATATATATATATATATATTTGTCTGTTAACACTCTAGCGGTCGCAATTTTTGTTTAATCGTCACCAAACTCGGTATTTAATCGTTTTATGTAAAAAGGAAGATCAAGTTCGTTAACTGCTGAAATCGGACCAGTGGGAGGGGGGGTTTAGAGAGGGGGTTTTGAAAATTCGAAATATCTCCGTTATTATGCATCGGATCGAAAAATTGTATAGAACCAATCTTCTTGCAAATTAAATTTACTATAAATATTGTTATATGAATTTATTCCCTATCTTGAATATTAACCGAGATATTTGCATTTGTATTCTGCGTGTGGTCGCCAGTAGACTTTCCGCCGAGAGCTCTGGCGGCCGTTTCCATAACTATTCGTCCCTCGTGAATAGGTTTAGAGGTTAGGTTAACTGTTTTTTTTGGGCTAAAAACTACTGGGTTATTACGCCCTAAACAATGTTTTAGGTTTAGAGGTTTCTTACTACTACAGTTGTTATTAGGCAGATTTCTCTATTGTAAAACTTCACGTGGGAAATCTGCTTAGTTTATTCTGTTGAGTTAACGCAGCCCCTGCGTGACGGAGTTTTATTAGTCAGGTGTGTGTCCTGCGTATATGATGAAGTCCAATGCCAGCTCCATCATCAGTCAGTGATATCACTATCTACCCACAGTTATGATAACACAAACAGAAACTTACCCATCTACAGTATTAACAAATTACACACAAACTGTTAAATATTTTATGTGACGTTGATTATTTCTGTTGCAGAGCCTATAAGTGCGCAAAGTACGTCAAATCCTTTTTCAACATGGCAATAAGCTATAAATTTGCATCCCTCAACAATTTGAAAAAGACTTCCAAAAGGGTCAGTAATTCTACAATTATTGAAAGATTTCTTGCCGCATTAATAGTTGTGTGTTAATTAACTTTATATAAAAAGTTTTGTTATTTTTTTAAATGTTTCAGATAGAATGGATGCTGAAAGATATAATAAAATCATTTAACACATTGGTTTCATCGCTGCCGTGGATGGACTATGAAACGAAGAAGGCAACATGGAGAAAGGCATCTGCCATCAAAAGTTTCATCGGCTACCCGGAATGGCTTCACAAGGAAGGGGAGCTAGAGCAATTCTATAAACACGTAAGTTATACAAGTCAACCCAATCAGGTGCAGTGCATTTCAACGAATGTTTAATATGAAAAAGTCTTCCATCGTGAAGTTTAAGAATACATAAATCTACATACTGGTAATATAACACCCCCGCGAATATTAAGTAAATAAATAAAACAGGTCTGCCAACCTCACACAGGGAATAAGAACAATTACTGAATTATATTAGAATATGACATATTAATTTTAATGAAAACTATATACTATATCTAGCACTGTAATTAATAATAAATCAAAATAATTTTTATCTCAATCAAATTTTAGTAGTCCAAGAACTGAAAAAAGTCCGTCACGCAGGGGCTGCGTAAACTAAGCAGATTTCCCACGTGAAGTTATACAATAGAGAAATCTCTATTTGAAAGCCAAACAGTTACGGCCGAACTAGCTTTTGGCGGGAAACGTTCGTTAACGGCCCCATTTAATAAAAGTCCGTCTCGCAGGGGCTGCTGCGTAAACTAAGCAGATTTCCCACGTAAGTTTTACATAGAGAGAGAGAAATCTGCCTAATAACAACTGTAGTAGTAAAAAACCTCTAAACCTAAAACATTATTTAGGGCGTAATAACCCAGTAGTTTCTAACAGTTAACCTAACCTCTAAACCGATTCACGAGAGACGATAGTTATAGAAACGGCCACCAGAGCTCTCGTCGGAAACTCCGAACATAGCCTATTGTTGACACGCAGAATACAAATGCAAATATCTCTGTTAATATTCAAGATAGAGAATTAATGTATAGAACAATATTTATAGTAAATTTAATTTGCAATAAGTTTGATCCTGTAATATTTTTCGATCCGACGTATAGTAACGGAGATATTTCGAATTTTCGAAAATCTCCCCTCTAAACCCCCCCCTCCCACTGATCCGATTTCAGCCGTTAACGAACTTGATCTTTCTTTTTACATAAAACGCTTAAATATGAAGTTTGGTAAGGATCAAACAAAAATTGCGACCGCTAGAGCGGTAACAGACAAATATATAGATAGATATATATATATATATAGATATATATATACAGTTTTGAACGGACCTCATTTTCGTCATCTACTAGGTAGGATCGATGGACATTTGAAGAAAAATGTCGAAAATTCCGTCATGAGTACAACCTCAATAGCTGATTTCCCTTAAGGGAAATCTGCTAAAAATGCAAATATCTCGGTTAATATTCAAGATAGAGAATAAATGTATATAACAATATTTATAGTAAATTTATTTTCAATAAGATTTGTTCTATACAATTCTTTGATCCAACGTGCGGTAACGGAGATATTTCGAATTTTCGAAAATCCTCCCCTCTAAACCCCCCTCCCACTGATCCGATTTCAGCCATTAACGAACTTGATCTTTCTTTTTTCATAAAACGACTAAATATTGAGTTTGGTGACGATCAAACAATAATTGCGACCTCTAGAGTGGTAACAGACATATTATATATATATATATATATATATATATATATATATATATATATATATATATACAATCTCAGATACCCGCCTTCGCTCGGGAAATCATTTGCGGCTGACTGTTGGTGGTATTTTTTTTGGCAAGGCTTTACTTTGCACAATATTTTGACATTTACCCGTCCCAGTGTTCGAAACTCGCGTCATGAGTACAACCTCACTAGCTGATTTCCCTTCAGGGAAATCTGCTAAAAAAGGGGTGGGGCCACCGGAACATATTTGCAAAAAAGTCGTATAATAGAGGTCACTTGAAAACAATATTTGGTATTTAAGCTTCGAATAATGTGGTTTATTATTTAACAGAGTATTGTTTATGTAACATGAGCAGAATTGGGGGTTTCCTGAAGGCTGAAAACTAAAAAATGCAAATATCTTGTATAATATTCAAGATAAAGAATAAATTTATAACATTATTTATAGTAAATTTAATTTGTAATAAGATTGATTCTATACATTTTTTGATAAGACGTATAGTAACGGAAATATTTCGAAATTTCAAAATTCTGCTCCTCTTAACCCCCCCCCCTTATGTTCTACAAAATTAATAGAATGCTTAGGCAACATTTATATTCAATGAAATAAATATTTTTCTTCTTTGTCTGAGAAATGTTCTTCCATGTAAAGGGAATGCGTTCATGCCGGATACTTACTGACCTTCCTATGTATGTGTATGTATGAATAATACGTATAAAATAATTTAATGTAAGAGTATATTAAATTCATATTATTGATTTATGGATATAATAAAGATATTATTCCACAGGTGGATGTGAATGAAGGGCAATTTCTCCAATCAATGGTCTCTATAAAAAGTGCAGAAGTTAAAGTGGTCTTGGAAACTGTAGGAAATCCGCTATCAAACCAAACTAATGGGTAATGAACTATTTTTTTTGACACGTTTGCTATTATATTTATTAAAACTAAACATATTAACATAAGGTATTATTTTTATTGACACTTGCACATTCCAAAAAGTCCGTCTGCGTTAACTAAGCATTTAGTCTTCCATAAATTTGGTATTTAGTCTTCAAATAAAGTGTTTCAAAATATAATAGCTTATTGTTAATATGACATGAGTACTTGGGGGGGGGGGGGTACTCATTGCCGAAAACTAAAATATGGACATATCTCGATTAATATTTTAGAGAAAACATTTATAGAACATGAAATTTGAAATAATAGTAAGATATTTCGAAAATCCTATCTCCCACACTGTAAACATTTATTTGAAAACAGTATTTGCTATTAAAGTTTTCATGATATAACAGCTTATTGCTCAAATGACATGACTAGGAGTGAGATGCTAAAGGATGAAACCTAAAAAAAAAACAAATATCTCCGATAATATTAAAGATAGTGAAAAAGTATATATAAAAAACATTTATGTACACTTGTCACTATACCTTGCTTATTTCAGGTGGTTGAGTGATCCTTTGGATGTGAATGCCTACTATGGAAGAGCAGGAAATGCTATTGGTAATTACATAGTTTATTGATATATTTTTGAAATATTTCAAATTAAATTTATTTTTAACACTAATAGTTACTAAAAAAAGTAACCCCCTTATTATTAAAGTTGAGTAATTTTCTCAAACAAGTACCATTGTTTCATGCAGCGATTCCAGCAGGAATACTACAAGCTCCTTTTTATTTTTTGGGATTGGAGTAAGTAATGAACAATGTTTAGAGTTTCATGCGGTTTAAATGACAGGGTTTTTTTTATAATGAAAAATACTCCTATGTGGAGGGATTTTATTTTTCTGCATATCACGTGCACATTTGCATTATATGTGCATTTCGTCAAAACGTAATATATATATATATATATGTATATATATATATATATATATATATTAAAAGATGTAAAAAGAAACTTGAATTAGATATTAACTATTAAGGAACACAATTAAAAAAAGTCCTTCACGCAGGGACTGCGTAAACTAAGCAGATTCGCCACGTGAATTATTACAATAGAGAAATTTCACAAGAGCCAAACAGTTACGAAAACGGCCGAACTAGCTTTTGACGGGAAACTCAATTAGTCCGTTACCCGCCCACATTTAATAAAAATGCAAATATCTAGGTTAATATTCAAGATAGAGAATAAATGTATATAATAATATCTATAGTACATTTAATTTGCAATAAGATGAATTCTATACACTTTTTCGATCCGACGTATAGTAACGGAGATATTACGAATTTTCGAAAATCCTCCCCTCTAAACCACCCCACTCACTGGTCCGATTTCAGCCGTTAACGAACTTGACAGACTTTCTTTATACATAAAACAACTAAATATCGAGTTTGGTAACGATTAAACAATAATTGCGACCGCTAGAGCGGTAAAAGACAAATATATATATATATATAGTTTTGAACGGACCTCATTTTCGTCATCTCCTAGGTAGGATCGATGGACATTTGAAGAAAAATTTCGAAAATCGCATCGTGAGTAGACCTCAATAGCAGATTTCCCTTCAGGGAAGTCTGCTAAAATTACATAATTTTGACATTATATTATAGTTTCCCCTCTCAGGTTAAGGATATAATTGGCTATTGTTTTAAATGCATTAAAGTGTTTTGAATATCAGGACTGATAGGCCATGCGGGAATAAGAGTCTTTATCTGCCTTCGTATGTCTTGAGTCAGTCTAGATTCATAAATCAGGGAGGTGAATGTCTGTTCAGTGTAATTGTCGCATTTACAAGTATTTGAGTCAGTAAGTTTGAATCTGTATAAGTAAGAGTTTGTATTTTCATGTACAGTTAGCAATTTTGTTAGATAAAATTTATGCTGGGATAGTGAGATATTGGTCATTAAAACTGGGATATACAATTTTAGATGGAATCCTTTATCTGTTGGTTTTCATCTCTGTTGCTACAAATTAATACTTTTTTCTCTGAATAAAGATTTTAAACACAGTGGGAGTAATTTTATTGTAAATTACCTCTTCGTTACATTTTAGAAGCACTATTGGCGTGGATATCGACTATTTCATTGCACGTTATTCCTGCATGTGCAGTGACCCATTTGAAGTGAATGAAAGTCAGAATAAGGATTTTAGATTCTGAGATATTCTGATGTTGGTTTTCTGCCATGGTACTCACTTTGTACATGCAACAATTAAAGTACATGTGACAGTGGTTCATTTCTTAAGAAGACTAATGGAGAATCAGCCTTGAGGATGATATTAAGCATATCGAAACGTCGGAAATTAGTCTGTCATTTGTCATTTTTCTAAACTTTTCATGTCTGAAATCCACTTTTCAAATTCCAACCTGTTCAAGAGGCTTTTTTTTTTCTTTTTTTCTTTTTTTTTTTATTCAGTTAATAAGACTTCTTATGGACTCCATAGTCTTCTTCCACTTAGGACCTGGACCTACGCTACAATCTTCGACCATTTCTCGTTGTTTTCAACCACGAGTTACAAGTTATCTTTTCCTCCATTTTGCCTCACTTCCAAGTTCCTCCTTGGGTGGCTCAGGCAAGCCGTGTGGGTAAAAGCGTTTGTCATTAAAGGAAATACTTAGTCCCAACCTGGCTAAAATAGTCCATCTCGTAGGGGCTGCGTAAACTAAGCAGATTTTACTCCTGAAGATTAATAAAAGATAAACTTACTGCTAATACAACACAACCGTGGATATTAAGACAATAAACACAAACGGTAATAAGAAATCTTTCCCCTCCTGGGGGAAAGCGTCTCAAATGCAAACAAACAGGTCTGACAACGGCTTATAATATCAGAATATAACATATTCATTTTATTGAAAACTATATACTATATCTAGCACTAATATATAATGAATCAGAATAAATTTTATCGCAATCAATCAAATTTTAGTAGGTAGTCCAAGAATTTAAGAGGGGGGGTCACAAGAACATATTTGCATGTATCTCGTATAATAATGGTCTCTGGATAACAACATTTGGTATTCAAGCTTCGAATAATGTGGATTATAATATAATATAACAGTCGTATTGTTTATGTAACACAAGTAGGAGTATATCTATATATATATAAAATTGTAACGTCTGTCTGTACATTAATTTTCGTCTCAAAATTTCACGATAACTTTTCGTTTCACATGTCACGAATTTTGTTTCTTTTGTGTATGTTTGTTTGTTTGTTACCTTTTCACGCATAAACGGCTGAACCGAATTTTATGAAACTTGGTATGTATATTACTACTAGCCCAACTTAGACTTTAGGCTATATTAATATTCTCTAAGACGAAAAGGAGTGGGTGCTATAAGGGAGCCTGAAATTAAAAATAGCGATATTTCGTCTCCTATTGCTTTTTCAGCAAATATGCACATAACAAAAGTTGTTTATTTTGTTATTTAGAGTAACTTTTGTTATATGCACTTCTGCCGTATACGGAAGCATACACGAGTTATACGCTATAAACTAAAGCGGGGGACAACAATTTTATTTGGCACTAAAGACTCAACCGAACTAAATAAAACACTCAGTATGTGTATTAGCACTAACGCCTTCCTTATAATAAGCCATACTAACATTTCTAGGGACGAGCAGGAGTGGGGGTTATAAGGGAGGCCTGAAATTAATTATAATGATTTCCTAGTGGGGTTTCGGGAAATATGCCCATAACAAAAGTTGTTTATTTTGTTATTTAGAGAAATTTGCTCAACACTTCTTTTCAATATGAACTACCAGGCACCTCACCTGAAAAAATTAATTCAAATGTATGTCAATATTTTCTCCGTAATAATTCAAATCTATGCATAATGCATAGGAAACGGGAAATATGACAATTTGCAGGACAGTGAAGTCTTACATAAAAAATTAATTTTATTATTAACAAATGCCAATGTCTGCCCTAAACACTGGAACGGGTAAATTTCAAAATATTGTGCAAAGTAAAGCCTTGCCAAAAGTATACCATCACCATTCAGCCTCAAATGAATTCCCGAGCGAAGCCGGGCATCTGAGCTAGTATATATATACAAATATCTCGGTTAATATTCAAGATAGAGCAAAATGAATAAAACAATATTTATAGTACATTTAATTTTAAATAAGATTTATTCTATACACCATTTCGATCCGACTTTATAGTAACGGATATATTTCGAATTCTCAAATTTCTCCCCTCCTAAACAACCCCCTCCCTCCGCCTGGTCCGATTTCATCCGTTAACGAACTCGATCTTTCTTTTTTCATAAAACCATTAAATATAGGTTTCAAACAAAAATTGCGACCGCTAGAATGGCAACGGACAAATATATATATATATATATATATATATATATATATATATATATATATATATATATATATATATATATATATATATATATAATCTGCTAAAACAGAAATTAAATATCTCAATCATATATTCTATAACATTTTACCTTAAAATAAAATAATCGATTTTAAATTGGGCGCGAAATAATCGAGTTCAAGGATGACGTGTAAATAATCGATTTTTAGTCAGATGACTTAACCTGCTTCGGGAACCTCAGTATTAAATGCCTCGCCAGTGAGGACAGTCAAAACGAATGTACGAGGGAAACCAGCACTTCAGAAATCTAAATAGCAATCTGTATTCAGATTTAGTAAATATATACGTATAAGTAGACACTTATTAATATTCTATTTGTCATAGGGTTTTTCTAAATTAATGTTTTAAAAAAATTTAAATTAATGTTATTATGTTTTCAAAAGGGGAAGCCCCTGAAAATGTGTTATATATACCACGAAAAATTTAGGGTAGTATGAATAAAGTTTACGCAAAACAAAAAAATTTTTATTGGCGATCCTTGCCAAGAAAATATGAAGAATATATAATAGTTATTTTTCTGTAATCGTTGAATAGTGGTAACATTACTAAACTGAAATCAGTGAAGAAAGTGAAACATTTTGCAATAGAGTGAAGAAAGTGAATTGCCTAGTTATAAAACAACTAGTGATGATTGTGAAGTAGTCCAGTTATAAACAAGTGCAGGTTATAAACAAGGAAGGTAATTATTATTATATTTAAATTTTAAAATATATTGATTATTTCCTTCAATAATTCATTCACATTTAAATTTATTTTGTTAAAATAAATTCTTACAATGTTAAGAAAAATTTAAAACCATATAATTTCAAACTTCAAATAAATTTTTAATTTATACTTATTACTAATTAAGAAGGCAATTCACTTTCTTCACTCTATTGCAAAATGTTTCACTTTCTTCACTCATTTCAGTTTAGTAATGTTACCATTATTCAACGATTACAGAAAAAAATATTTAATCCAAAATAAGAAGATTAATTTTATCATTTAATAAATTAAGATATTTATTCTTCTTTGCAGAGCACTAAATTATGGAGCAATTGGTTCTATACTGGGTCATGAGCTAACACATGCCTTCGATATTGAAGGTACTGTCAGATATATATTCGCACACAATATATAACCGAGCTGTATGATGTTACTCGTTATTTATATTTTGCAGGGAAAGAGTATGACGAAGAAGGGAAGAAAGCTTCGTGGTGGAGTGACGAAATGACCAAAGAGTACAATGACAGAGCCCAGTGCTTCGTCAAGCAGTATGACACTTATGCTGTCAACAATAAAAACAAGGTAATGTTCATACATTTTGCCATCAACTATAGAAACATTATAAAGAATTTTAATCCTTCCGGTAGGGGGATTTTGAAGGCACTTCTTCCTCTGCTCCTGTTGACCCATTGGACAGGTCCGGCGTTTACAGGTTATCCTGCAATAGTTGTAATGCCACCTACGTCGGACAAAGTAGGAGGAAAATAGGGACGAGGTTGAAAGAAGTATTAAGCGTGACACGCTGTTGTCTGCGCACGCCTGGAAGGAGGGCCATGCTTTGTCTACCGTGTGGTACGCTGAAGAGGATAATGCTGAAGGCCTGTATGTCAAGCCAGATAAAATGGAGTATGTGGACTGCAACCTGAACAAGAAGAAAGAGGTAGCCAGGCTGCGATATGTCAGCGATAACGTCATCTCCAAGTTGAAGGAGAGGATCCGCAGTCGCCTGGCAGCCCTGGCACAAGCCAGTGCTCTCTAACACTCTTCAAAAGTAAAGGTATCTACTATCCATTTCTCTTTATCGATTCTTTGCTTTTGGTTTTTTGTTGTTTCCTCCAGGGACAATTTCCTCTGGTTAACTTTTTAGACTGTTTTTTTAAAATTAAGTCTTAGATATAGTTGTTGTTCATGTTGACTTTATCTAATTCAGCAATGCTTCAGTGGCAAGAGTAGTGGTATAACTCTTCAAAAGGAAGAATTACACATGAATTCATTCCAGACGTACGTGATCGTATCAATAGGCCAGAGTTTCCTCTCGAGCATTAAGTAGTCTAGTTCTTTACAGGACACGGTGACCTCAACTATAAGCTGCACTATTTCAAATTGAAAGCTGACCCCAAGTGTAGATGTGGAAACGGTGAAGCACATTGAACTTACTATAATAGGCGTAACTATGGCAGATTTCAGTTTGTATACCTCTTTGAGCTCTATAGCCAAATCTTGATAATTTCTTAATTTTTCGGCATACGGCTTTCGAACATTCTCATCATTGGGCACTGCAATGTCAAGAATATCAGCAGTCTTATTGATCTTGTCATCAATAATGAGAATATCCGGTTTGTTATGATGCATAGTATGGTCAGTTATCATCGCTTCTTCCCAATACATTTTTACATTATCTTTTTCCAATAATGTTTGTGAATTATAGCGATAATAAGCGACCTTTCTGTCTACCATGCCGAATTTCTCTGCTAGAGCTTGATGGTATACTTTTGTCACATTATTGTGCCTTTGTAAGTACTCGGATCCAGCAAGTATTTTACATCCTGCCGTAATATGTTGAATGGACTCATAAGCTTTGTTGCATATTATTATTATTATTTATTAACGTCCACTTTTTGCAACTCAGGCTAATCGGGACGGGTTATCTACAGGTTACCACCCTTTTCTAGCCAGGGTGGGACTTAGGATGTAATTTAATGAATTTCGTCACTAAATAATTTCCTTTGCCCAAGGGGGAATGTAACTCGCCACTCTAGGTTGACCATGTGAGATAAAGGTATAGCTGAGTTCATAAGACATGAGACAGTGGCTAGGATGCGCAGTAGCAAAGAAGGCTATTGCGCATGCTTCCGTCATCAGTCTGTTAACAACTCTCGTGAGCTACGGATATGTATCGGGCGCCCTGAAAACATTAGCCCTCAGTGTGTATGTAGTGTAGCTTGAAGATAAAATCTAACCCTATCTTGGTTATGTAGGAAGAAATGTCGATATAAATCCCTGCAAGGTCTTGCTCTAACTTCAAGCTAATACGTTTGCAACAATTATTTTTGTTTTTAAAAAAAGAAATCGGTTTTCGATACTTGAATTTTAATATCGAAATACCGATATATCGGGGGGGGGGGGAATATCAAGTATTATTTTGATATTGTTTGGGGGAAATATTGATATTTTTTCACCATCCCTAGTGTACCTGACAATAAGTCGCCATTTAAATTTAAATTGACAGTGATAGTGACATACATTCAAGCGGCGATGATAATGATGAGCCCTTAAGCGGCATTGAGGAGATGGCGTTGTCATTTGACCAATTTTAAAGCAATTATATATATATATATATATATATATAAAAGTTAACTTGTTATATTTTATTTAACTTCTATTAATTTAGGTGGTAAATAAGTTATTTTGATATTTTTTGAAATGTAATTTTGGTAAGAAAATTATCTGTAGGTTTTTAAAAAGGTATTTGTAAGTTTTAAGTATCACAAATCATTGTGTAATTTATATAAAAAAAAAAAAAATGATCTTTACATTTTTAAAAATATATCTTTTTTTAAAAAAAATTTAAATAATAATGTCAAAATATTATTTATGTAAACTATGCAAGTATATGCAATTCCACTAACTTTCTATTATCACTAATCAATAATAAATTACGTTTTTTGTGCATTAAATAAATTATTATTTTATTTTTTTATTCATGTTTGATTTTTAATAATGTTTAATCAATGCTGCTTCTCATTTTCTGCACTATATTTTTATATAAATTAGGAAAAGTAGAACATATACTAGAGAAAGGTTAGACTGCAGGTACTCAGTATTCATACTTAAAGGCTGGATCAAGTGTACGGTATGCTGGCAAATATGTTCTGCTTGGGTAGTACACGTCCTCTCATCCCCACCAAGCCTACCACCCATCCCCACCCCCATGCGCCGACTGTCTCATGTCTCATGAACTCAACTATATTTGTTTTTAGCAGGCAATTCTTGCAGTTAAGTTTTTTAATTTGTAAGTATTGACATCCCAAGTTTTTTTCTGTGATATTCCGTGACCGTTACCTTATATTTTAAGCATTTTTTCTTTCTATTTCTTTTTTTTAGGTTAAGATTGTTAATTTATATAGTGTTGGTTACATTATTTGCATAGATTTTTGCTTATGTCAACAGGCACTGAAGATAGACTGTTGCTCTGAAAATGCACTCTGTCAAAATGAAGGTATTGCAGAGGAATACAGGCCTACTGTGTACATCCAGAGTATACAAATTATGAATTAAAATGATAACAGATACAAATTATTCCCCCTCTTCTACTCATGGTTTTTTTTCCATATAAATAGAGAATGCATGCTGATAAAGTTTTATACCATCACTTGTGAAATCTGCTTAGTTTACGCACCCCCTGCATGGCAGATTTTTTTTTTTATTATAGGGTATAAATGTGTTTCAGGTGAACGGTACCCTAACCCTGGCAGAGAATATAGCAGACAACGGTGGAGTGCGGGAAGCCCTGCATGCCTACAGGTATTTCATCAGTAGGAACGGAGAAGAACCATATCTACCAGGCATGGAGAAATATACACACCAACAGCTATTCTTCCTTTCTTATGCAAATGTAAATAACTATGAACTAAATCAACACATATTTAGTGGTTCTTAGTTTAAATTGCATTGCCTCTTTATTAAATCATTTCTAACAGCGGAATGCCAACGAATTTATCTCTATATAAAGTTCGTCACGCAGCGGCTGCTTAAACTAAGCAGATTTCCCACATGAAGTTATACAATAGGGAAAACTCCATACGAGTGCCGATCAGTTAAGGAAACGGCCGAACTAGCTTTTGGCGGGAACCATAGCTCGTCCGTTACACTTAATAAAAATGCAAATATCTCGGTTAATATTCAACATAGAGAATAAATGTACATAACAATACTTTTAGTAAATTTAATTTGCAATAGGAGATATTTCGAAAATCCCCCCTCTACCCCTCCTCCGACTGGTTCGACTTCATTGACCGTTATTGAACTTGATCTTACGTTTTACATAAAACGCTTAAATACCGAGTTTGGTGACGATTAGACAAAAATTGCGACCGCTAGAATGTTAACAGACAAATATATATATATATATATATATATATATATATATATATATATATATATATATATATATATTTTTTTTTTTTTTTTTTTTTGAACGGGCCTCATTTTCGTCATCTCCTGAGCAGGATCGATGGACAATTGAAGAAATTTTTCGAAAATCGCGTCACGAGAGCAACCTCAGTAGCTGATTTACCTTAAGGGAAATGTGCTAAAAGCAAATTGCTTTCTTGAATTTATCTACATATTTAGTTCATTGGCACCTCCTCAGGGGATTAAATTATATAAAACTTTAAGGGAAACCAGCCATTGATGTTTCACTCATGACGCAATTTTCGAAATATTTCCCAGGAGATGACGGAAATGAGGTCCCTTCAAAATTATATATATATGTCTGTTACCGCTCTAGCGGTCGCAATTTTTGTTCAATCGTTACCAAACTCGATATTTAATCGCTTTATGTAAAAAGAAAGATGGAGTTCTTTCTGGAATATGGCTGGAATCGGACCAGGGGGAGGGCTTTAGAGGAGAGGAATTTCGAAAAAATCTCCGTTACTATACGTCGGATCGATATATTGTATAGAACCAATCTTATTGCAAATTTAATGTACTACAAATATTTTTATAAACATTTATTCTTGATCTTGAGTATTAACCGAGATATTCGCATATTTCAGTTTTCAGCCTTCAGTAAACCCCTACTTCTACTCATGTTACACAAACAATACTCTGTTATAATATAACCACATTATTTGAAGTTAAATGCCAAATATGGTTTTCAAGAGACCATTCTACGATATACATGCAAATATTTTCTGGTGCCCGCCCCCCACGTCTCAAGTTCATGTACTACTAAAGTTTGATTAATTGATATAAAAATTACTCTGATTTAATATAAATTACAGTACAAGATATAGCAAATAGTTTTCAATAAAATTAATATGTTATGTTCTGATATATTTCAGTAATTTTAAAAAATTTCTTCAAATGCCTATTGATCCCACTTAGTAGATGACGAAAATTAGGTCCGTTCAGAATTATATAAATATATATATGTATATATATATATATATATATATATATATATATATATATATATATATATATATATACTAGCTAAGGTACCCGGCGATGCCCGGGCAATTATTATTGACTGACTAATGATGGTATTTTGATAGTTAGAGTTCACTGTGTACAATTACACTTCCCTCCACGACATAATGATTTTCCGAAATAGCCAACCCTGAAGGGTAACTTTTGGGGATTAATAAAATAGAAATTTTCCTAATATTACCTCGGTTAATATTCAAGATACAGAATAAATGTATATAACATTATTTATAGTAAATTTAATTTGCAATATGATTGATTCTATATCATTTTAGCAGATTTCCCTTGAGGGAAATCAGCTATTGAGGTTGTACTCATGACGGAATTTTCGAAATTTTTCATCGATCCTACCTAGTAGATGACGAAAATGAAGTCCGTTCAAAACTGTATATATATATCTAAATATATATATATATATATCTATATATTTGTCTGTTACCGCTCTAGCGGTCGCAATTTTAGTTTAATCGTTACCAAACTCGATATTTAACCGTTTTATGTAAGAAGAAAGATCAAGTTCATTAATGGCTGAAATCCGACCAACGGGAGGGAGAGGGTTTAGAGGAGAGGATTTTCGAAAATTCCAAATATCTCCGTTATTATGCATCGGATCGAAAAATTGTATATAACCAATCTTATTGCAAATTAAATTTATATAAATATTGACATATACGTTTATTCTCTATCTTGAATATTAACCGAGATATTTGCATTTTTCAGTTTTTAGCAAACCTCCACTTCTACTCATGTTACGTAAACAATACTCTGCTACATAATAAATCACATTATTGGAAGTTTAAATACCAAAAATTGTATACAAGAGACCTTTATTATACGAGATACATGCAAATATGCCCTGGTGACCCCCCCCCCCATTTTAAAGATTTGGATTACTCAAATTTTATTGATTGAGATAACAATTATTCTGACTCATTATTAATTACAGTACTAGATATAGTAAATAGTTCTCAATAAAATAGTGTGGTATATTATGATATATTTCAGTAATTGTTATTCTTTCCGTTTTGAGGCGGCCCGGCCCGTATGTTTATATTTCTAACCTAACGCTTCCTGTCGGCAGGTTATTGAAATTGGATGAAACATTTATTTCCGTTTGTATTTATTCACTGTGTCATTGTGTTAGCAGTATGTATGTATATTTATCTATTACTAAACTTCCCGAGGGAAATCTGCTTAGTTTACGCAGCCCCTGCGTGACGGACTTTTTCGATTCGACTTATATTAACAGAGACATTTAAAATTTTCGAAAATCCTCCCCTCTAAACCTCCCCTCCCACTGATCCGATTTAAGCCATTAACGAACTTGATCTTTATTTTTCCATAAAACGTTTAAATATCGAGTTTGGTAACGATCAAACGAAAATTGCGACCGCTAGAGCGTTAACAGACAAATATATATACAGGGTGTCCCCAAACCAAACGGCCAAACTTTAGGGATCGAAAAACTAAAACAAAAAGTCCTCTGGCATATGCCTCGTTTTCGCTACGTTTTCGAGAAAATCACAAAAACCTAAAAATAGTTGTGCAAAAACTAGTTAAGGCCAATGGAAGAGCGGATTTTATTCCTTGAATGAATTTTAGCAATAAATGTTATTCCAATTCAATTATTGTACATATTCTAATCTTATACTAACAGAAAGGTAATTGAAAAAAAAAAAATATTTTTTATTAAGAAAAAATAATAAATACTTTTTTATTCAAATATTCATAGTATAAAAAAAATTACCTATTTAAAGTAGATAACATTATGAACAATAACTGAAGATTAAAACATAAAAAAAGATTAAAAATTTAGAAAATTAATAAAATAATTAAATATTCTTACTTGTAAAACATAAATGTTTCAGTTTTTATATGGGTCTACCTTAGTGAGAAAAGAACCCTGAAAATTTTGAAGGTTTTACCTTTCTCTAAAATTACATCGTTAATTTCTAAAGCGTAATTTCTCTATCTTGAATATTAACCGAGATATTTGCATTTGTATTGTGAGCGTGGTCGGCAGGATTTGGCTATGTTCGGGAGTTTCCGCCGAGCGTTAGTTCGGCCGTTTCCCTAGCTATTCGTCCCGGTGAATAGGTTACTACTACTGTTATTATTAGGCAGATTTCTCTGTAAAACTTCACGTGGGAAATCTGCTTAGTTTACGCAGCCCCTGCGTGGCGGACTTTTGAATCTAATTGTTTATTTTTTTATTGCAGGTGTGGTGCGAGAAGACGACCGAATCGGATGAGATCCTCTCGCTGAACGACGTCCATACTCCCAACAAATTCAGGGTCCTGGGCACCCTGGGCAACGTGCCAGAATTCTCTGAAGCTTGGGGCTGTAAGAAGAAGAGCAAAATGAACCCAGAGAAAAAATGTGTCCTTTGGTGATTACATTCGGTTTTTGTAAATATGGTTTGTCTGCCTGTGATATTATCATAAATATTGTTTTAATTCAGGGATGTTGTATACAACTATAATAGTCCTAAATTGAGTTTATTATAACTAAATTTTGAACTTTCATAGTTTTACAATAATAGGGGTCCAAAAAAAAAAAGTGTTTGTAACTCTAATGTATTCAGAAACAATATTTATTTACAGGGTGCTCTATACTGCTCTCTCCGTTTTCAAAAAATCATTACTCCTGTATTGAAAAGCATATTTCTGCATTAACTAATGTTTTTGACACCTAGAATAGCAGAAGTTTCTGTAGAATAAATTTTCAGTTACAATAATAAAATGTCCGTCACGCAGGAGCTGCGTAAACTAAGCAGATTTCCCTCCTGAAGTTTAACATTAGATAAACCTATATACTGGTAACACAACACCCCTGGGAATATTAAGTAAAATGCACATGATAATAAGAAATCTTTCAATAAAATTTAATAGTTTCCCTTTGGGAAGTGTCTGAAATGTAAACAAACAGGTCTGCTTACCTCTCACCGGAAAGAAAAACAATTACTGAAATATATCAGAACGTATTAATTTTATTGAAAACTATTTACTAATTCTAGTGCTGTAATTTATAATGAATTCCTCAAGATAAATCTAATAAAATCTAATGTTCGCCCATACAATTGTTTTGTATCTTCAATACTTAAGAAGAAATTTGATTTTAACTTTTTACATTCGTCCTCCTCTAATCCTCTCTTGTCCTCCACCACCTTAATCAATTTTGATCAAGAGGGAAGGTACAAAAATAGGCAACACAACAAGCTAGAATCAGGAGTTCAACATTTTATGGCTGGTTTTCTTTGAGTTATTCGAGATATGTGCAGAAGTCATGCTGAAACTAGGCAAAATGGGATCGTAGTTGGTCAAACTGGATAATTCCATGGAAACCAGAAAATTTTCTAGATTAGAAGCCTTCCTTTACTTCATACAATTTATTATTATTTGGATTACAATCAATCCGATCATGAATATTTCTATCTATCTTTCAGAGGTTGAGAGATTGGCTGACCTATTTGTTTACAATTCAGACCCATCCTGTTGTGGAGGTTATTAGAATGTAAATTGACTAAATCATTTCTCATTATCATTTTTATTTATTCACTTAATATTCACTGTTAAGTGGTACCATTATGTAGATTTATCTATTGTAAAAGTTGATGCAACCCCTGTGTGACGGACTTTTTTTTTAGCACATAAGTCTCAATATTTAATAGCTACACCTCGTGCATATATATATATATATATATATATATATATATATATATATATATATTGCATGAAACGGACCTCATTTTCTTTGTCTCTTCAGTAGGATCGATAAACAAAAGTTTCTGAAAATTGTTCTATAAGTAGAACCTCAATAGCTGATTTCCCTTAAGTGAAATCTGCTAATGTTATACCACTGAGGAGTAATGATTATTTTCGAATTGAAAGGATTCCTATAGAGCACCCTATTTCCATAATTATGTTTTGTTTTATTATATAAACATTTCTTATATCCATCTCTGATTGTGCCTTGAAACTTGTGCCTTATAATTTATATTGTAGAAATATGAAACTATTTTTTTAATTCTTTTGGATTTTTTCCCCAAGAGATTTAGTTTATATTCTTTGTGTTTGTGCTTAAAATCATAATAATAGATGCCATTAAAGTTTTATTGTAAGTTCCAAGCTATTTTATCAAGAATGCTCCTATTTGTTGTGATATTTTACTACTTTTGTATTATTAATTTTATTTGTAGGAAAAATAGTTAGTGACAGACAATTATTGTTTTGGTGAAATATAAATATACAACTTCTTTTTCAAATTTTCCTCAAATTTATTGATGACTTCATGTGCCTTCTCCTTTCAAAATATTGCAAAACTTCAGGAAAAAAGTCAGCAGGAAAGTAAGCAGATTTCCCACAATCTGGAATATGACACCATGATGAACTCATTTCACCATTTCTCTCACAGTATCAAGACAATGTAAACAGGAATTAAAATGTTAGCTGGACATGAAATGTTTAGTGACTGAGGCACTTCAAGTAAAAATCGGATGAGTGGAAGGTGTTAACAAAAGTCTGAAACCAAAATAGAAGTATGTCATGTAAGGGCTGCGTAAACTAAGCGAATTTCCAACTTGCAAATATAGCAAGTTAACTAATCATTTCATCTCAAAGACTATTCGAACTGAAAATAAAAAAGTACGAATTACTCGCTTAATATTTGAGTTAAGAAAAAGTGGATACAATAACAATTATTGAGCATCAATAGTTAAACAAGTTTGGTTTTTTAACATTTTACTACCCAACTCATGAAAACGGAGATATTTTGAATCCCCCACTCTAAACACACCCCCCCTATTCCAGTTCCAATTTCAGCCAAAAACAAATATAACATTTAGTGTTGATTGAAATGGTTAAATATTGAGTATAATATAGATCAAATAAACATTTTTGAGACAAGAAGGTAAAATCGTAATTGATGACATCATCACAGAATGATTTTTCATACATCATGCATAATACAGATCTCTTCAAAACAATATTTAGTAAATAAGCTTAGAATGAAGTGGTTCATGTTATAACAGCTTATTGCTAATATGAATATGAGTGGGAGTTTACTAAAACACTAAAAAAACAAAATATCTCGGTTAATATTCATAATAGAGAAAATATAAATATATATATATATATATATATATATATCTTTATCTATATATCTATATCTATATCTATATATCTATATCTATATATCTATATCTATATATCTATATCTATATATCTATTTTTTTTTTTTTTTTTTTTTTTATATTTTCCTTTGCACATTAGCCATGCACAAAGGGCGTTTATTTGCTACATGTACCATACTATTACAGTATATAACATGTATGTTCATAATACATAGTGTTTTGTATACAAGAAATGTTCATAAATTTGTTCTTGAAGTTAATAAAAGAAATAAATTAAATAGAAAAATAAAATAAAAAAAAATGAAAAACAAAAAAAAAATGAAAAACAAAAAAAAAATGAAAAACAAAAAAAAGATAAATAAAAAACGTACATAATGAAAGAACAAACAAAGTAACAAAAATTAGTACGCATAATAGTTAATTCCAAACAATCCAATAACATGTTAATTTCACTTCATTAAGAAAGTTATGCCACTTATTCTATTGCATTATTCTTGATGTAGGCGTTTAAAATAAAGAAAGAAAAAAAAAATTAAGGAAGACTTAAATTATTATTCTTTAAGTAAGATGTTTAAGATGTCCGTTGTTTCTATTAATGCTTTAGAAAAATGCCTAAATACTAATGAGTATTTTTTAAACAAATACTTTGGATTTATTGGCCACTGGTCATTGTTTTTGATAAGTGTTTGTTGGAGTGTGTTTCGTAACTGTGTAGTCAGTGTGCAAGTATAGATGAGGTGTTCTATAGTCTGTTCACTCGTTCTGTCACAGGGGCAGTTTTTGTCATTTAGTATTTTGAATCTATGTAAGTAAGATTTAGTAGTTCCGTGTCCAGTGAGTACTTGTGTGGAGTAAAAGTCAGTAGCAGTACAGGTGTTGAGGTATTCCTCAATATTTGGGATGAATGTTTTTAAATGCTTTCCTTTCTCTGTTTTGTCCCATCGCTCCTGCCACTGTTTTATTGTGTCCGTGCGTAACGTGTATTGTAGACTTTGTTTTGTTATGTTGGAGTATGTAATGGGAATGTTTTGGTCCTTGGATGCATTTTTTGCAATTTTGTCAACTAATTCGTTTTCGTAAAGCAATGCAAGCGCTTCAGCTTGGTTTTTGTACATAAAGGTCCTAGTCGGTATTTAAGTACGTCAGTGAGTATATTCTTATGAAAGACAATAAAAGCGCATCCTACATATTTTTTGTCCTTGCTTCCGTCTGTGTAGATTTGAAATTCTGTTGTGTGAGTTGGAGTCAGTTCTATGTGTGGGTGTATAGCAGGATGTGTCCATTTTGAGTAGTGTAAGGGTTTTTCAATGTCGGATGAGTTAATGTTTTGTATATGTGTGTTTTCATGTAGTAATAAATATTGTGTTTTTTGTTGATTTGCAAGTAATGAGATGGGTGTAATTCTCGCCAGAACACAGGCAGCTTCATATGAAATTGTTCTAAATCCCTTTATTATCTTCAAGGCCATCAGTCTCTGGTTATTATGGGGGTATTATGGTCTGTGTCTGTCCAGGAATCTTTGATTTTACCAAAATTATAATATCATTTGCGAATGCATAGATAGCGGCGTGTTTCATATTAATTAAATGTAATAATTCATCAATAATTAGGTTCCATAAAAGTGGAGAACAACTTGAACCTTGAGGTGTTCCTATTGTTTGAGCTTTAGTGATCATTAAATTGGGTGTCATGAAAGAGGTTTGGCGATTAGTAAAATATGAGAAGATAAGTTTATATAAATTTTTAGGACATTTCTTTATTAGGAGAGAGTTGAGGATAGAAGGCCACCACGCATTATCAAATGCACCCTTAATGTCAAGTGAAATGAGAACAACATGTTGTTTTTGAGTAAGTGCAGTTTTAATAAAATTAAGTGTTTCATGTATTGCATCTGAAGAACATTTTTGAGGAGTGAAGCCGAATTGATTTCTGTGCAAAAGGTTGTTTGTGTATAGGTAGTGTGATAGACGTTGATTATATTGTGTTTATAATATATATATATTATAAACACAATAAACAATTAAAAACATTTGCTGAAGAAATGTATTACTACCTGGACTATTTAAACTGAAATGCAGTTAAATTTATTACTTCAGCAAGAAAATATATATATATATATATATATATATATATATATATATATTATAAACACAATAAACAATTAAAAAACTTTGCTGAAGAAATGTATTACTACCTGGACTATTTAAACTGAATTGCAGTTAAATTAATTACTTCAGCAAGAAAATATATATATATATATATATATATATATATATATATATATATATTATAAACACAATAAACAATTAAAAAAATTTGCTGAAGAAATGTATTACTACCTGGACTATTTAAACTGAAATGCAGTTAAATTAATTACTTCAGCAAGAAAATATATATATATTATAAACACAATAAACAATTAAAAAAATTTGCTGAAGAAATGTATTACTACCTGGACTATTTAAACTGAAATGCAGTTAAATTAATTACTTCAGCAAGAAAATATATATATATATATATATATTATAAACACAATAAACAATTAAAAAAATGTATTACTACCTGGACTATTTAAACTGAAATGCAGTTAAATTAATTACTTAAGCAAGAAAATATATATATATATATATATATAGAGAGAGAGAGATAGAGATAGATAGAGATAGAGAGAGAGAGAGAGAGAGAGAGAGAAATTGTGACTGCTAGGGCATTAGCAGACTATTATGCATTTATATAATTTTGAAGGGACCTCATTTGCATCATGTCCTGAAACATCAATAGCTGATTTCCCTTAAGAGAAATCTGTTAAAATGGAATTATTTTGTATATTATTCAAGTTTAAGAAAAAATGAATGTAACAACAATTATGCGAAATTTAATTTTCAATGAGGTAATTTCATATAATATCTGGGATTTTGAATTTTTGAAATCCATTTTCTCAAAACCTCTGTCGTATTTCAGCCATTACAAACTTCATCTTTAGTTTGAAGATGTAAAAATCCTAATCTTTATACATGAAATGTTTAAGTATCGAGATTGTTAAGAAACGAACAACAATTGTAACAAAATTGTATCTTTTAGGGTGTAAAATAAAAGCAGGATTTAATAAAATAACTTCTTTCTTTATTACAGCCAATTAATGAAGAATATTTCATTCATTTTCTAAAATAGTAATGAGTTCATTATTAAAGTGAAGAATGATCACTTTTATAATCTAAATGTTTAATACTTTAATACAATTAATCTATGTACAAAATGAGATATATCTAAAGGAACTAACATTGTAGACAATAGTAAACTAGAAAATACTGATATTTTGAAGAGATCGTAACATGAAGAAGAATACCAGGAGCTTTAATAAATGTTCACCTGATGTCTTGTTGCTCCCCGATACTTCACCTAGAATATATTAATGTTATAATAAACCTGTAACATCTTCATTAAATAATAATATTAACCCTAAAAATAAAAAAAAAAAAACATCCCTCATGCAGGGGCTGCATGAACTAAGCAGATTTCCCATGTGAAGGTTTACAATAGATAAATCTATAGAATTAAATAGGTCTACAACGGAAAGTGTCTGAATTGTAAACAGGCCAGCCAAAATCTCAGAGCTGAATAGATAGATAGACATATTCTAGACCAGAAAGAAAACAATGAATGAAATATATCACAATATAACATATTAATTTTATTGAAAACTATTTTCTATAGCTAGTACTGTAATTGATAATGAATTAGAATAATTTTTATATCAAGCACTCAAATTTTAGTAGTCCAAGAACAAATGAAGGAGGAGGTTCAACAGAGCGTATTTGCATATATCTCACAAAGTATAAGTTCAATGAAAACAATATTTGGTATTTAACCTTCGAATGAAATGGCTCCTGAGTAGGATCGATGGACATTTGAAGAAATTTTTCGAAAATCTCATGAGTACGATCTCAATACCTGATTTCCCTTAGGGGAAATTTGCAGAAGTCCATCACACAGGAAGCTAAAAAGGTCAGTCCATTAGAAATCAACCAGGTCATGTTGCTCAGCATTTTTGATTTTCCTAATTTTTTTACGAGTTACTCCCCAATATCCAAGACTGAAGTAAAACCCTAGCTAACAAAACTCCTTTACTGTTTCAAGCATAATATTTCCAATTTTAATATATATATATATATATATATATATATATATATATATATATATATATATATATATATATGCCCTTATCAAAGACATGAACCCATATGTACTTCAAACAAGAGATCTCACTTCTGAATCATCCGACTGCTTAAAAGCTCTCGATATTACAATAGAAAAGACTGTAAATATCAACGTCAGAAACCTGCGACAAGCACTACGCCATAACTCCCTTAGTGAGTGGTGCTCATTACCAGCAAAAGGAAAAGGCGTAGAAATGTTTAATGACTGGCAGGCCGGTAATGCGTGGATGTCTGACAAAAAAGGGCTGTCTTCATCAGAATGGACAACAGCAGTGAAAATGAATGTGAACCTAGTGCCAGTTCGCTCTGTCCCAGGAAGGAACCTAGGAAACACCCACTGTAGGCATTGCAGTGAGATTGAAACCCTTCCCCATGTCCTAGGTTCCTGCCAATGGGGCGAGCAGATGCGCAATTCTCGACATCATAAAGTCCGGACTCATATTGCTCACCTCTTGAAAAAGAAGCACCCTGATTGGGATATATTTGAAGAGGTGACTTGTAATTCGTCAGACGGCACTCCAAGAAGAGCGGACATAGTAGCCATAATGAAAAATGAAAAAAAAGGCCTCATACTAGATCCTACTGTCCGTTTTGAGATGCACAAAAATCAAGCTGACGAGGTGGATCAAGAGAAAAAATCAATATATGAACCGTGCTGCCCGTATTTCTCAAAAAATATCAAATACAAGATTGGGAGGTTATGGGACTACTATTCGGCTCAAGAGGAGTCCTCCACCAAAAAACGGTGAAGACATTAATAGACCATGGGCTGGCAAAAGATGATTTGAAGGAGTTATCGACACTTATCCTAAAATCATCGATAAGAATCGTCAATCACCATTTATACAAAAAATAAAGATGATAAAGTTAAGCTGCACTCTCACCTGAGATACCCCCCTAATCTGCACGCATTCAATTTATTCCAAATTTTCATTTAAAATTTAATCAAAATTTAAAAAACAAAACATCATTACCAAGAAATTGGCAGATTAGGAGGCTGACCACACAGGTACCCTCAGAAAGAGGGCAGCTTATTTTGTTTGTTTGTTTATATATATATATATATATATATATATATATATATATATATATATATATATATATATATATTTCCTTGGCTTTATTTCTTTCTTTTCTACAACCAAAACTTTTTTATTACATTTTATTAGTACTTATTTTGAGTTTAAACTGATCTAGAGCGTCCTTTAGGACTTGCAGCATTCTATTCATCTCTACTTGGGACTTTGCCAGCAGTGCAATATCATCTGCAAATCTGATGCAATGAATGGATTTACCGTTAATCTGTATGCCTTCGGTTGCTTCTTTCATTTTCATTATTGCTTCTTCAATGAAGATATTGAACAGATAATTTGCAGAGGGCATGGCAACCTTTTCTTGTTATTTGAAATTGGCTTCGTGAAGGGGCAGGGGAATGTCAAAAATTTGAAATATCTCAGTTATCAAAGTCTGAGAGAAACATAGGACAGAATTGTTAAAAGGATCTCAACTACATGATTTTTAGCAGATTTCCCTTAAGGGTCATCATGATGCGATTTTCAAAATTTGTCTTTAAATGTCCATTGATCCTACCTAGGGATGACGAAAATGGTCTGTTGAAATATATATATATATATATATACCCCGAGTTTGGTTAAGTTCGGTTGAGTTTTTGTGCCAAATAAAATTGTTGACTTCCCCAGTAGTTTTTAATGTATAACTCATTTATACTTAGGCATACGACAAAAGTGTATATAACAAACGTTACTTTAAATAACAAAATAAACAACTTTTGTTATGATAACATTTTCCAAAAAACCAATAGGAAATGAAATATCGCTATTTTTAATTTCTGGCTTCCCTTATAACCCCCCACTCCTGTTCGTCTCAGAGAAATTTAATATAGCCTAAAGTCTAAGTTGGGTTAGTAGTAATATACATACCAAGTTTCATAAAATTCGGTTCAGCCGTTTATGCGTGAAAAGGTAACAAACAAACAAACAAACAGACACGAAAGAAACAAAATGCAGATATGGTGTCTATGACATGTGAAACGAAAAGTTATCGTGAAATTTCGCGAAAAAAAATCAATGTACAGACAGAGGTTACAATTTTATATATATATATATATATATATATATATCAGCCTGTTACCATTCTAGTGGTCGCAATTACTGGTTTATCCTTACCAAACTCGATATATAAGTGTTTTATGAAAAAAGAAAGACCAAGGTTATTAATGGCTGAAATCAGATCAGTAGGTTATGGGGGATTTTTGAAAATTCACAATATCCTTGTTACTATTCATAGGATAGAAAAATTGTATACAACCATTCTTGTTGCAAATGTAATGGTCTTTAAATATTGTTATATACCGTTATTCTTTATCTTGAATATTAACCGAGATATTTGCATTTATCTCTTATTTTGATATATCTGATTGCTCTTCTTTCCAGTGTATATTCTATCTATTCAGCGCTGTGATGTTGGCTGCCCTGTTTGTTGACAATTCCAATGTTTTCCGTTGTAGATATTATTAACTTGTAAATTGACTGAAAGATTTATTATTACCATTTGTATTTATTCTCTTAAAATTCACGGCGGTATTACCAGTATGCAGATTTATCTATTGTAAACCTTCCGATAGGAAATCTGCTTAGTTTATGCAGCCCCTGAGTGAAGGACTTAACAATACCAAAGTTGATATGTAACCATTCCATGGAAAATTAAAGATTGTTAATCAATGTAATTCTTATAAGTAGTAAGAAATATAATAAGAAATAATAGCGTAAGTGTAGGTACCTTGTACTATAGGTATGATGGGCACGCTGGCAGAAGAGAGAGGGTCGAATCCTTGATATAGAGCATCACAGCTGATCCATATAGGAGATACATACTCCCCCTGCCCTATGCTGGTGTTCAAGAACTCCATCAGGGCTTCGGGATTAAGCCTTGCTGATCCATTACCAAGGTCACTCACGTACCACCTCCTTATCTACAGACACAATATACAAATTTTTGATTCAGCAGATCGGTTGTTGGTTAAAAAAAAGTGATGTACAAGGAAAACTATCTTAGAAAGTAGTAATGGTGTTCCCCAAGGATTTTAATGACATACTACTGATCTCTTCTCACAATATATAAATTTTATTTCTAAGGAAAAATCGGGGTGTTACTGAAGGTTCAAAACAAGAAAGCATGAATAACTCTCTTTTTATTAGAGTTACTACAAAATCTAGTACAACAATATTGTAGAGCATAAACAATTAAATATTGGGAGTATCTAGAGTAATATGTGAAGGAGGCATAATGGGGATGGCAAAATTTACCAAATTCTTTCAAATAGCCGCTGTAAAAGAATAATACTAAACAAAAAATAAAAGAGAATATTCGCATAATAAAAAAATAGAAAAAAGGCAGTTTGATGTGTAAATAATCGATTTATAGTCAGCTGACTTAACTTACTTCGAGAACCCTAATATCAATTACCTCCTCAGAATGTATCAACAGTCCCAACAAATGTAAGAGGGAAAGGAGCACTTCAGAAATGTAAGTAGCAATTTATAATTAGAATTAATAAATATATCAAGTTTGTGGCACCTATTAATACAATACCAATCAAGGAACTATTAAGGGTTTTTAAAAGAGATAGTCCCTGAAGAGGTGGCATGTGAGCCATGAAACGTGTAGGGCAGTATCAATAAAGTTTGCGAGGAAAAAAATGTTTTTATTGGTGTCCCTCGCTATGAAAATATGAAGAACATATATATATATATATATATATATATATATATATATATATATATATATATATATACTAGGTAACCCGGCAAACATTGTTTTGCCATATAAATTATTTCTAGTTTCTAGATAAATTCTAGTGAAGACAAAAAGTAACTTACTTTGTGTATATGTGGTATATGCATGAGATAGGCATGGAGCGCTATGAATGATAAGGGAATATAAAAATAAATGCCAAAGAATATTATTTTTAAGTTATTATAGTTTATTTCTTAAAATTACATATCACATATTAATTACAACAGTAACACTAACAAACAACATCAATCTTTTAATGCTATAGAGGGAACAATATTTTTTGTAAGCCCATCTTTAGCGAGCACAAACAAACTGGATGGTTTACCCACTCGAGAGCATGCTACGTACAATTGCCCGTGTGAAAAACATGGTGTACTCAAATCTAAGCCACAAATAGACATCGTTTGGCCTTGGGATTTGTTGATTGTCATTGCAAATTGAAATTTTAATCGAAGTACAGTTAAAAACACTATAATTGATCAGTTATCGAGCGGGATGAAAATGATTAAATTACTAAAATGGCTATAAAAAAAATAGGGGTTGGTGATAAAAAAGTAAAAATTTAGGGTTGCATGTATTTTTTAATGCCACATTATAAAAAAATAAAAACAAAAAATTTTGTCCAAACATTAAAAAATATGTTAAGGGTGAACAACCCTTATCACTTAGGGGTATGAAAAATAGATAGTAGCCGGTTCTCAGACCTACTGAATCTATATCTATATATATATAAAATTGTAACCTCTGTCTGTACATTGATTTTTTCACGATAACTTTTTGTTTCACATGTCATAGACACCATATCTGCATTTTGTTTTTTTCGTGTATGTTTGTTTGTTTGTTTGTTTGTTTGTTTGTAACCTTTTCACGCATAAACGGCTGAACCGAATTTTATGAAACTTGGTATGTATATTACTACTAACCCAACATAGACTTTAGGCTATATTAAAATTCTCTGAGACGAACAGGAGTGGGGGTTATAAGGGAGGCCTGAAATTAAAAATAGCGATATTTTGTTATCTATTGGTTTTTCGGCAAATATGTACATAACAAAAGTTGTTTATTTTGTTATTTAAAGTAACTTTTGTTATATACACTTTTGTTGTATACCTAAGTATAAATGAGTTATACGCTAAACACTATAGTGGAAGTCAATAATTTTATTTCGTACAAGGGACTCAACCGAACTAAATAAAATTCGATATGTGTATTAGCACTAACGCCTTCATTATAATAAGCCATACCAACATGTCTATGGTCAGGCAGGAGTGGGGGTTATAAGGGAAGCCTGAAATTAAAAATAGCGATATTTCGTTTCCTATTGGTTTTTCCGCAAATATAAACATAACAAAAGTTGTTTATTTTGTTATTTGGAGTAATTTTTGTTATATACACTTTTGTCGTATACCTAAGTATAAATGAGTTATACGTTAAAACTTTAGCGGGCACTAACGGCTGAACCGAACTTAACAAAACTCGGTATGTCAATTAGCATTAATTCTTCCATGATTATAAGTTATATTAAAATTTTTGGGTTCGAACGGGAGGGGGGTTATAAGGGAGGCCTGAAATAAAAATTCACTATATTTACATGTATAAGAGACGGGAAATATAAAAATATCGAAGACTGTGAAGCCTTATCGAACAAATAATTCTATTATTAGCAAATCCACGGCAAAGATGGGTATCTGAGCTAGTACACATATAAAATTTGGTAAAAATCGGTAAAGCCGTTTTGGATGAGTATGCTAACTAACATTGTGACATGGAAATTTTATATATTATATATATATATATATATATATATATATATATATATATATATATATACAATTTTGAACAGACCTTATTTCTGTCATCTCCAAGGTATTGATGAACACTTGACGAATACTTTTCTTAAATCGCGTCATGAGCACAACCTCAATAGCTGATCTCCCTCAAGGGAAATCTGCTAAAACTTTGGAATATGCTGTATAGTAGAGGAACCAATTGATCCACACCAATAAAAAAGCTTGCTTGTCCACCATTATTTAATTTTATGCAAAGGGCACTTTCAGAGTCCCAAGAAAGAAGGTCATGATATGTCCATCATTAAATATGAACTGCACTATGAGGAAAAGAAGGGGAAGGGACTAAACACAGCTGAGGGGCTGCATATAAGGCTGGACAGAATGGCGAAGGGAAAGGTAACATTAATAAAAAGTCCGTGACGCAGGGGCTGTGTAAACTAAGCAGATTTCCCACGTGAAGTTTTACAATAGAGAAATTTCACGAGAGCCGAGCAGTCAAGGAAACAGCCGAACTAGCTTTTGGCGGGAAAGTCACCCGTCCATTAGCTGCCTAGATTTAATAAAAATGCAAATATCTCGGTTAATATTCAAGAGAGAGAATAAATGTATATAACAATATTTATATTAAATTTAATTTGCAATACGATTGACTCTGTACTATTTTTCGATCCGACGTATAGTAACGGAGATATTTCGAATTTTCGAAAATCCTCCCCTCTAAACCCCCCTCCCACTGGTCCGATTTCAGCCGTTAACGATCTTGATCTTTCTTTTTACATAAAACGACTAAATATTGAGTTTGTTAACGATCAAACAAAAATTGCGACCGCTAGAGCGGTAACAGACAAATATATATATATATATATATATATATATATATATATATATATATATATATATATATATATATACACACAGTTTTGAACGGACCTCATTTTCGTCATCTTCTAGGTAGAATTGATGGACATTTAAAGAAAAATTTCAAAAATTCCGTCATGAGTACAACCTCAATAGCTGATTTCCCTTGAGGGAAATCTTCTAAAAGGACATGTTAGTGACGGGGCCCTATTGTCTTTACAGCAGCTGAGATACAGTAGTTATTATCCAGGCTACACAGCTATAATCAGGTACCTCCTACATCTCCTCTCTATTATTAGTATTGGATTGTTTATTACTTTTAGGGTTGTTTACTTATTTTTTAGTTTGTCATTTGCATTATAGTTCCTCTAGTGTGCATTTCAGGGTTTCCCACCCACTGTGATAAGTAAATAAGTAATTTGTCTATTTTTAATTTATAGTTTATACACTTAGTTTTTATCTTAGGCACATGCTTATCATTTTTATTTTTATTAAATTTTAATAGTTGACTATTTTTTAAATTTTCAATTGGTTTTATCCTGGATATATTTTGTTTTTAATGTTATTATTTTTTTATTGTTTTGTGATGGTTTTTACACTGTTGTCCATGCTATGATTGTTAGATTGACTTAAGGCTTTTTTTTGTCAGCAGGCACTGACGATGGAGCGCTGACTCTGAAAGTGCACTTTGCATAAAATTAAAACAATAGTAGAGGAAAGGCATTTTTATTGATCCTGCTAGAACTAGTTAGCATATGTAGTTAAGACAGACATGGTCCTTTATTATACATACTTATAGATCAAATAAGAAAATAGTTATCAAATGTGTCACTTACACTACCTTTATGTAGTCAACATAAAAGTAAATGAGTGGAGGAGGGTCGGTCTTCTCCGCTGTGCATGTTATATGAACATCGGCCTTCGGGCTGAAATAATTGCTCGACACATTCAAATACGGCTTCCTCACTCTGAAATCTACCGAACAAGACATTAATAAACTACGCTCATCAGATTAACTAGCAATTATTGCTAACAAAAATAATCTCTACCTGTGATATTCAAAAATTTAGAGTCGGTAGCAGTTTTGAAAGTATTGTCGACAGACACTTCGCAGCTAACTTTCCCCGTGATTTCTTTGGGTACGTTCAGCAAGCGGACTTCATTAGCTCCTGAATCCATTAGCTGAAGTAAAATTCAATATAAAAAATTGTTATTCTTAGGACTTAGGAGGTATTCCTAATCATCAAAATCATGCATAAACTTATTAAGACCATCTTATGTATAAATAAAGTAATTTAATTGATGTTACAATGGATTTTGTTGTTTGAATTTTTTGTTTTGCTATAAATATTGGATTTATAAACAGAGGTTACGGGCTCAAGTTAGCCTTGTGAGTTAAGGTCTCAATGAAGTTGGTAGACCTAAAGTCAAGGTTCGATACTCACCAGTACAATAGGAATTTATTTAGAGATAAACTCATTAATAATATTTTTTTCTGTAATCATTGAATAATGGGAACATTACTAAACTGAAATGAGTGCAGAAAGTGAAACATTTTGCAATAGAGTGAAGAAAGTAATCACTTTCTTCACAAGTGAAGAAAGTGAATTGCCTTCTTAATTAGTAATAAGTATAAATTAAAAAAATAATTTGAAGTTGGAAATTAAATGCTTTTAAATGTTTCTTAACATTGTAAGAATTTATTTTAACAAAATAAATTGAAATGTGAATGAATTATTGGTGGAAATAATATATTTTAAAATTTAAATATAATAATAATTACCTTCCTTGTTTATAACCTGCACTTGTTTATAACTGCACTACTTCACAATCATCACTAGTTGTTTTATAACTACGCTTATAACCTTTCACAACCATGCTTATAACCTACCAACAACATTCCATAATCTTCACAACATCCTAATTTTGTTCATATTCGGGTTAGATCTGATCATGTATTACACGATTACAGAAAAAATTTAATATTACACTCGCGACGAAAGTAGAATTTACAACTCTCGTGAAATTACCACACTCGCCCTGCTCGTGTGGGTAAACGTTTCACTCGAGTTGTAAAACGATCTACTTTCGTCACTTGTATAATAAATAACTATTATTAACGTCCACTTTTTGCAACTCAGGCTAATTGGGACAGGTTATCTACAGAGTACCACCCTTTTCTAGCCAGGGTGGGATTTTAGTATGTTATTTATTGAATTTCGTCACTTAATAATTTTCTTTGCCCAGGCGAGAATCGAACTCCCCACTCTAGGTTTGCCATGTGAGATAATGGTCAACACCTTAACTTGCATGGCCAACCTGAGCCTCCAATAAACTCATTAAATAAAACCCTTAATCCTACCCTGGCTAGAAAAGGGAGGTAACCTGTAGTTAACCCAACCGGAATAGCTGTTATAAAGTGGATGTAAATAAATAATATATTAGCATTGTTAATACAAATTATACTTTAATTCAATTATTTAAATTTTAAAGGAACAATAAATACTTTTGAAATATCCAATGTAAATACAATAATTCATAAAAATATAAAATAAATTATTCAAGATGTGTTAAAATTACATAATCAAATATGAGGCTTTAAAATTATGTTAAATTTTCTCAATAATTTAGCCACAATAATTATTCCTGTTCACAATGCTATGTAGGTTTTCTGTAAATTTAGGAAATACCTTATGGCATGTGTATGTATGTAGGTGAATTTTATATATATATATATATATATATATATATATATATTAATAGTATCTATACAATAATGAACATGATATTGACAGAATTTTCCATAACTAATCCATGTAATTAAAAGGCATAATATTGACTGAATTACCCTAAACCAAACCCTGTTTGCCATTAACATAACATAATATTGACCCAATTTCCCTAAACCAAACCAAGTTTGTAATTAGCATAACATGATATTGACCCAACTTCCCCAAACCAAACCATGTTTGTAATTAGCATAACATGATATTGACCCAACTTCCCCAAACCAAACCAAGTTTGTAATTAGCATAACATGATATTGACCCAACTTCCCCAAACCAAACCAAGTTTGTAATTAGCATAACATGATATTGACCCAATTTCCCCAAACCAAACCAAGTTTGTAATTAGCATAACATTACATAATATTGACCCAACTTCCCCAAACCAAACCATGTTTGTAATTAGCATAACATGATATTGACCCAACTTCCCCAAACCAAACCATGTTTGTAATTAGCATAACATGATATTGACCCAACTTCCCCAAACCAAACCATGTTTGTAATTAGCATAACATGATATTGACCCAACTTCCCCAAACCAAACCAAGTTTGTAATTAGCATAACATGATATTGACCCAATTTCCCCAAACCAAACCAAGTTTGTAATTAGCATAACATGATATTGACCCAATTTCCCAAACCAAACCAAGTTTGTAATTAGCATAACATGATATTGAACCAATTCCCCCAAACCAAACCATGTTTGTAATTAGTATAACATGATAATGACCCAATTTCCCAAAACCAAACCATGTTTGTAATTAGCATAACATGATATTGACCCAACTTCCCCAAACCAAACCATGTTTGTAATTAGCATAACATGATATTGACCCAACTTCCCCAAACCAAACCATGTTTGTAATCTGCATAACATGATATTGACAGAATTTCCCCAAACCAAACCATGTTTGTAATTAGCATAACATGATATTTAACCAATTTCCCCAAACCAAACCATGTTTGTAATTAGCATAACATGATATTGACCCAACTTCCCCAAACCAAACCATGTTTGTACTTAGCATAACATGATATTGACCCAACTTCCCCAAACCAAACCATGTTTGTAATTAGCATAACATGATATTGACCCAACTTCCCCAAACCAAACCATGTTTGTAATTAGCATAACATGATATTGAACCAACTTCTCCAAACCAAACCAAGTTTGTAATTAGCATAACATGATATTGACCCAATTTCCCCAAACCAAACCATGTTTGTAATTAGCATAACATGATATTGACCCAATTTCCCCAAACCAAACCATGTTTGTAATTAGCATAACATGATATTGACCCAATTTCCCCAAACCAAACCATGTTTGTAATTAGCATAACATGATATTGAACCAACTTCCCCAAACCAAACCATGTTTGTACTTAGCATAACATGATATTGACCCAACTTCCCCAAACCAAACCATGTTTGTAATTAGCATAACATGATATTGAACCAACTTCCCCAAACCAAACCATGTTTGTAATTAGCATAACATGATATTGACCCAACTTCCCCAAACCAAACCATGTTTGTAATTAGCATAACATGATATTGAACCAACTTCTCCAAACCAAACCATGTTTGTAATTAGCATAACATGATATTGACCCAATTTCCCCAAACCAAACCATGTTTGTAATTAGCATAACATGATATTGACCCAATTTCCCCAAACCAAACCATGTTTGTAATCTGCATAACATGATATTGACAGAATTTCCCCAAACCAAACCATGTTTGTAATTAGCATAACATGATATTTAACCAATTTCCCCAAACCAAACCATGTTTGTAATTAGCATAACATGATATTGACCCAACTTCCCCAAACCAAACCATGTTTGTAATTAGCATAACATGATATTGAACCAACTTCCCCAAACCAAACCATGTTTGTAATTAGCATAACATGATATTGACCCAACTTCCCCAAACCAAACCATGTTTGTAATTAGCATAACATGATATTGAACCAACTTCTCCAAACCAAACCAAGTTTGTAATTAGCATAACATGATACTGACCCAATTTCCCCAAACCAAACCATGTTTGTAATTAGCATAACATGATATTGACCCAATTTCCCAAACCAAACCATGTTTGTAATTAGCATAACATGATATTGACCCAATTTCCCCAAACCAAACCATGTTTGTAATTAGCATAACATGATATTGGCCCAATTTCCCCAAACCAAACCATGTTTGTAATTAGCATAACATGATATTGGCTGAATTACCCCAATCCAAACCCTGTTTGCCATTAACATTGCATATATTTGACCCAATTTCCCAAACCAAGCCATGTTTGTAATCAGCATAACATGATATTGACAGAATTTCCCATAACTAATCCATCTAAGTAACAAGGCATAATATTGGCTGGATTACCCCAAACCAAACCCTATTTGCTATTAACCTAACATTATGTTGACTCAATTTCCCAAAACCAAACCATGTTAGTAATCAACAAAACATCTTATTGAAAGAATTTCCCAAAAGTAATCTATGTCAGTAACAAGCCATAATATTAGTTGTTCTCTTTTTCTTCTAGCATCATTTTAAAGGAAATAGGTAATTTAAATTGCTATTTAGAGAAATAAATTAATGGAGACTTACATCTACTCTAATGCCAGCGAACGGGAATGCCGCAACCTGTGGCGTTGCCCTCGGTACGAACCTATAGAACTCATGATGACCTCGATACCATTTGACAGCATACAGAGGTTCCCCTTCCAGATCATAGTCGCAAGTCAGTACAGGCGAAGAACCGCTCGGAACCAACTTAGGCACTATTAAATTCACTTTAACGCACTCCCCTTCAAACAAACAAAAAATTAATTTGATTGAAATAATATTAAAATAAAAAAAGAGACAGGTTTTTAGGCTATATCAAGTATGAATTTTGATGGAAAAATAAATGAAAGAACAGGAGAAAAGAGAAAGCCTTCCATTATAAGACATTATAATAAAAAAAAAGTAGGTGTGGACATATTGGATAAAATGTGTTCACTTTATAATGTACCGAATATGTACCAGAAGGTGGCCTATGGTAGTATTTATTTTTCCTCTGAATATTGCTGGGATCAATTTCCAAGTAATTTATTTAGGAAATGGCCATATTTCATTTTATAAACCTACCTAACTATTTTATTTTATAAACCAGACTATATAATGTGTGTGTATAACATATGTATATATCAATTTTATATAGTGTAAGCCAAGATAATGTGTGAAATATTTTTTTTTTCATATAATATAATCATAAATCATGTATATTCTTCATATAATGTATCAATTATAACTTTTATACAACTATTAGTACAGGCTTAATTAAAACTAACCTCCATACTTTAATACTTAAGGAAAGATGGTAAGTCATCTGAGAGATGACATGTGCTCGTTCTTGTACTGACGAGGGGTTTAGGCTGGAGTGTTAATAAAGTGTTAATTCTTTAATAAGGTGTTATGTCTTTAATAAGGTGGTTATTCTTTATTAAAGTGTTAATCCTTTAATAAGGTGGTTATTCTTTAATAAGGTGGTTATTCTTTAATAAGTTGTTTATCCTTTAATAAGGTGTTAATCCTTTAATAAGTTGGTTATTCTTTATTAAAGTGTTAATCGTGGTTATTCTTTAATAAGGTGTTAATTCTTTAATAAAGTGATAATCCTTAAATAAGGTGTTAATTCTTTAATAAGGTGTTTATTCTTTATTAAAGTGTTAATTCTTTAATAAGGTCTTCATTCTTTAATAAGGTGTTCATTCATTAATAATGCATTCATTCATTAATAAGGTGCTAATTCTTTAATGAAGAGTTAATTCTTTAATAAGGTCATAATTCTTCAATAAATTGTTAATTCTTTATTAAGTTGTTAATTTTTTAATAAGGTGGTTATTCCTTAATAAAGTGTTTTTTCTTTAACAAGGTGTTAATTCTTCAGTAGAGTGTTCATTCTTTAATAAGATGTTAATTCCTTAGTAGAGTGTTATTTCCTTAGTAATGTGTTAATTTTTTTGTAGAATGTTAATTCTTTAGTAAGGTCTTCATTTTTTAATAAGGTGTTAATCCTTTAACAGGCGTTTATTCTTTAATAAAGAGTTAATTCTTTAATAAAGTGCTAATTCTTTAATAAGGTCTTCCTTTTTTAATAAGGTGTTAATCCTTTAATAAGGTGTTTGTTGTTTAATAAGGTGTTAATTCTTTAGTAGAATGTTAATTCCTTAGTAATGTGTTAATTTATTAGTAAAATGTTAATTCTTTAGTAAGGAGAGAGTTTTTTTAATACAGTGTTAATTCTTTAATAAGGTGATAATTCTTCAATAAAGCGTTATTTCTTTAATAAGTTGTTAATCCTTTAATAAGGTTGTTATTCTTTAAAAAAAATATTTTTTCTTTAACAAGGTGTTAATTCTTCAGTAGAGTGTTAATTCTTTAATAAGACGTTAATTCCTTATTAGAGTGTTAATTCCTTAGTAAAGTGTGAATTTTTTAATAGAATGTTCATTCTTTAGTAAGGTGCTAATTGTAAGATTGAGTGACTCTACCTGTCAAGTAGCCATAGAGAGCGAGGAGGACTACTAAAAGGCTCATAAGTCTAAGCGAGACCTGTTGGAGTCAGTGGATGCTGAGCATATCTCGTCCATTCTTGCCAAGCTATCCCGATAGAGAGAGAGAGGGAGTAAGGGACCATCTGTTCGGCCGGCCCTCTAAACATAGAATGTGTCTGATTGTAGTCACCTGCTCTCTCTGGCAAACAATCAGAACTGTAAACGAGAACAGCCACTCTTGGGGGAAACCTCTCATCCACTATTTTAGAACAAAACCTCTTCATTAATGACAACAGTTCGACACTAATTAAAAAAATAATGAACCCTTTTTTTATTTATATGAAAGGCATTTATATATATATATATATATATATATATATATATATATATATATATATATATATATATTCTGTACCACATAAGCTGATGTTTAAAATGAATTCTTACAAATATTCAAAAAGAATGCAATATTTCCAATAATATAGCAGTTGCCCTGGGGGATGACCCAAGAGAGCTAGATAAATTATTTAATTTTATGAATATTACAAATTTGTATAAAGAAATTTGAGTCTACATAAATATAAATAGATAAATATTAGTGTATCTGGATATAGAAAAATAAATTAATTACTGAAAAAATATATTTTAATTATAAAATAAAATATATATTTAAATTTAAAAAGAATTGTCCGACCATTGTAAATAAAGTGACTTTAACTAAGAAAAGATTTGTTGAAGTGTTAATCCTTTAATAAGGTGGTTATTCTTTAATAAGGTGTTAATCCTTTAATAAGGTGGTTATTCTTTAATAAGGTGTTAATCCTTTAATAAGGTGGTTATTCTTTATTACAGTGTTAATCCTTTAATAAGGTGGTTATTCTTTAATAAGGTGTTAATCCTTTAATAAGGTGGTTATTCTTTATTACAGTGTTAATCCTTTAATAAGGTGGTTATTCTTTAATAAGGTGTTCATTCATTAACCCTCCCAGTCCCCTGGCGTCCTCCGAGGGCCCCAGCTCTCGGAAGGTTCACGAAAACTTTATGAAAAACTTGACCAATCGAATTGTTACTTTGTGACTTTTCCATTGAAATGATTTTGTATCAGATCGTATTAACAGTTTTTATAGATTCTACTAGATAAACCATTAATAATTTAGTTATTTCTAAAAAAACTTGGTTTGGGGTCCTTGCGAGACCCCATGGTAAATAATAAACCAAACTCGATATTTCGTTTCCTATTGCTGTTTCAGCAAATATGCACAAAACAAAAGTTGGTTATTTTCTTATTTAGAGTAACTTTTGTCATATGAACTTTTGCCGTATACGGAAGTATAAATGAGTTATACGCTAAAAACTATAGCGGGAGTCCACAATTTTATTTGTCACAAAAGACTCAACCGAACTAAACCAAACTCGGTATGTGAATTAGCACTAACGCCTTTCTTATAATAAGCCATACTAACATTTCTAGGGACGGGCAGGAGTGGGGGTTATAAGGAAGGCCTGAAATTAATAATAGTGATATTTCGTTTCCTATTGCATTTTCGGCAAATATGCACATAACAAAAGTTGTTTATTTTGTTATTTAGAGAAACTTTTTTTTATATACACTATCATCGTATACCGAAGTATAAAGGCGTTATACGCTAAAAATTATAGCGGGGACAACAATTTTATTTGGCACAAAAGACTCAACCGAACTAAATAAAACACTCAGTATGTGTATTAGCACTAACGCCTTCCTTATAATAAGCCATACTAACATTTCTAGGGACGGACAGGAGTGGGGGTTATAAGGGAGGCCTGAAATTAATAATAATGATTTCCTATTGGGGTTTCGGCAAATATGCACATAACAAAAGTTGTTTATTTTGTTATTTAGAGAAATTTGCTCAACACTTCTTTTCAATATGAACTACCAGGTACCTCACCTGAAAAAATTAAATCAAATGTATGTCAATATTTTCTCCTTAATAATTCAAATCTATGCATAATGCACAGGAGGCGGGAAATATGACAATATGCAGGACAGTGAAGTCTTACATAAAAAAATAATTTTATTATTAACAAATGCCAACAACGGGTATTAACCCTAAACACTGGAACGGGTAAATGTCAAAATATTGTGCAAAGTAAAGCCTTACCAAAAATATACCATCACCATTCAGCCTCAAATGAATTCCCGAGCGAAGCCGGGTATCTGAGCTAGTATATATATATATATATATATATATATATATATATATATATGGGAGGGGGGGTTTAGAGGGGAGGATTTTCGAACATTCGAAATATCTCCGTTACTATACGTCGGATCGAAAAATTGTACAGAATCAATCTTATTGCAAATTAAATTTACTATAAATATTGTTCTATACATTTATTCTGTATCTTGAATATTAACCGAGATATTTGCATTTGTATTCTGCGTGTGGTCGGCAGGAGTCGGCTATGTTCCGGACTTTCCGAGAGCTCTGGCGGCCGTTTCCGTAAATATTCATCCCTCGTGAATAGGTTTAGACGTTTCTTACTACTACAGTTGTTATTAGTCAGATTTCTCTATTGTAAAACTTCACGTTGGAAATCTGCTTAGTTTACGCATCCCCTGCCTGACGGACTTTTAAATTGTTCAGGTAGTAATAAATTTCTTCAGCAAATTTTTTTAATTGCTCATGGTGTTTTTCTCCAGTTCAGTTGAACTGTTAGGCCAAAACGATTAAAATAAGTCATGTTAATAATTGTGTCAAATAATAGTCTATTGATATTAATTTGTATCCTAAATTCTCTTTAATGTCTGGAGTAAATAATTTAAGATGTTGTCCTTTCATAGTCATACACCATTTCTGTTGTCATTTGTTAATTGCGTCTGTTAGTAATTGCATTTTTAAGTATGACTTTCTTGTAGCTCTGGAATTCTCCTATCTTTTGGCTGATTTTGCTGAATTATTACTTTCTTGTTCTTTATGTTCTTCTTTGCATATTACCCATGTGCAAAGGGTGTATATTTTCTAAATTACCATAAAATTTGTATATAACATGAATTTTAAACTAGAATATTGTATTTATTATATTAATGTATATGCATATTAGGTCAACAATTTTTTTTAAATAAAAAGAAAAATAATAATTTTTTTAAATATGTTTGAAAAAGATATAAACCCAAGTAAAATTTTTCTGAATAATTATCATGTTCGGTATTGATTAAATTATAGCAATAATTAGATCTCATTTTAAATAGTTATAAAAGCAATTTAATGAGTCTAGTGTTAGTATTGTAAATATGGATTAAAAAATAAATGTTGAAGCATTGGCCTCAATCTCACATAGTAAACCTAGAGTGGCAAGTACGATTCTCGCCCGGGCAATAAGGAATTTATTAGTGACAAACTCATTAAATAAAATCCTTAGTTCTACTCTGGCTAGAAAAGGATGGAAACCTCTAGATACCCCGTCCTGATTAGCCATAGTATAACGTTTATAAATAATAATGTATTAAAAGAAAAAAATGTTAAGAAATGCAAGAACAATAAAATCAAGTTAGATAGATACTAGCTTAACAGGATTTTCCTTTAGCAAAGAAGTTCAGCTTATGTATTATTTGTTAATTATAAAGTTAGTTGTGAAAATAAATATATATATATATATATATATATACTAGCCCAGATACCCGGCTTCACTCGGGAATTGATTTGAGGCTAAATGGTGATGGTATATTTTTGGCAAGGCTTTACTTTGCACAATATTTTGACATTTACCCGTCCCAGTGTTTAGGGTTAATACACGTTGTTGGCATTTGTTAATAATAAAATTAATTTTTTATGTAAGTCTTCACTGTCCTCCAAATTGTCATATTTCCCGTCTCCTGTGCATTATGCATAGATTTCAGCTATTAAGGACAAAATATTAACATTGATTTGAATTATTTTTTCCAGCTGAGGTACCTGATAGTTCAAATAGGAATGAATTGTTGAGCATATCAATATTTCTACGCAAATTACTTGCTCCACACATTGTTCCAGGAGAAATGTATAAAAAAAAAAAAGTTAATCTAAATAACAAAGTAAACAACTTTTGTTATGTGCATGTTTGTCGAAAAACAAATAGACAATGAAATATCGCGAATTTTTATTTCAGACCTCCCTTACAACCCCCACTCCTGCCCGTCCCTAGAAATGTTAGTATGGCTTATTATAAGGAAGGCGTTAGTGCTAATTCACATACCGAGTTTGGTTTAGTTCGGTTGAGTCTTTTGTGCCAAATAAAATTGTGGACTCCCGCTATAGTTTTTAGCGTATAACTCATTTATACTTCCGTATACGGCAAAAGTATATATAACAAAAGTTACTGTAAATAACGAAATAAACAACTTTCTTTATGGGCATATTTGCTGAATAAGCAATAGGAAACGAAATATCGCTATTTTTAATTTCAGGCCTCTCATATAACCCCCACTCCTGCCCGTGCCTAGAAATGTTAGTATGGCTTATTATAAGGAAGGCGTTAGTACTAATTCACATACCGAGTTTGGTTTAGTTCGGTTGAATCTTTTGTGGCAAATAATATTGTGGACTCCCGCTATAGTTATTAGCGTATAACTCATTTATACTTCCGTATACGGCAAAAGTGCATATAATAAAAGTTACTCTAAGTAACAAAATAAACAACTTTTGCTATATGCATATTTGCTTAAAAAGCAATAGGAAACGAAATATCGCTATTTTTAATTTCAGGCCGCCCTTATAACCCACACTCCTGTTTGGCATAGAGAATATATATATAGCATAAAGTCTAAGTTTGTCTAGTAGTAATACACATACAAAGTTTCATAAAATTCGGTTCAGCCGTTTATGCGTGAAAAGGTAACAAACAAACAAACAAATAAACAAACAAACAGACACCAAAGAAACAAAATGCAGTTATGGTGTCTATGACATGTAAAACGAAAAGTTATCGTGATATTTCACGAAAAAAATCAATGTACAGACAGAGGTTACAATTTACTTACGTTTACTTAAGGAAGAAGAAAGTCCGTCACGCAGGGGCAGCGTAAACTAAGCAGATTTCCCACGTGAAGTTTTACAATAGAGAAATCTCACGAGAGCCGAGCCAGTAAAGGAAACGGCCGAACTAGCTTTTGGCGGGAAAGTAACTCGGTGAAAGTGCATTATAGTCCCCCCCCCCATTGATGACGCACGATGATGACGGCGGCCATCTTGTTTTTCTAACACCGAGGGTGGGGGTTGTGTTTTACTTACTTTATCTTTTTAAACACTTTAAAATTTCCTAAATACGCCATCGACGGTTAAAACCAGGGGGGGGGGTAATAATAACTTAAATTTTGTTAACTCTCCTAATTTGTTGGATCCTTAGACTGCGGAGGATAGACTTTAGTGACAGCGATCTTCGATAAGAATCCCACTTTTATACACCATTCAATAACGGCACGCTTCCCTGCACTTCCAATTGTGTAAAAAACTTAGTCGTGCACTCACTTTGAGCCATAGCTAAAACGGATACGGTATTAATAGTAAACACTAGCAAAAACAATATGTCGGACGGTAGCAAGAAACAAGATGTCGGACAGTGACGTAACAAGATGGCGGCTAGGGGGGGACTAAAATGCACTTTAGCCAAGTGCAAGTTCTCTCTAAGGAAAATCTGCTAACAGAAAATATCTATATAACAACGTTTATTTACAATAAGATTGTACTATAGACTATTTCGATCCAGCATAAAATAACGGAGTTTTTCCAAAATTCTCCCCCTATAAACACCTCCCCCTTCCCTGTCTGATTTTAGCCGTTAACGAACATGATCTTTAAGTTTTGCTAGAACCATAACAGACATACATATATATATATATATATATATATATATATATATATATATATATAATTTTCAATGGAACTCATTCATAAGAACCACTTTAATAGCCGATTTCCCTTAGCTGACACCTATCACCATTCTGTTATAAATGGTCAGAAATTATGCTCCATACAAAGTAAACTGGAATTTAGATATATTCATTATGTTTTCTTTTCCATAATTATTTATTTATTTTTTATAAAGAATAAATGCATATAATAACATTAATAGGCAATTTAATTTGCAATATGATTGGTTCTACACATTTTTTCGACCCGTTGAATAATAACGAAGATATTTCGAATTATCTAAATTTCCCCCTCTAAACTCCCCCTCCCATTGGTCAAAATTTCAGCCATTAACGAACTTGATCTTTCTTATTACATAAAATGACTAAATATCGCGTGTGGAAACTATCCAACAACCATAGCGACCGCTAGCGCGGCAACAGACCAATATATAGATAGATAGATCTATATATATATATATATATATATATATATATATATATATATATAGAGAGAGAGAGAGAGAGAAAGAAAAATAAATAGATAGATAAGTTTTGAACGGACCTCATTTTCGTCATCTACTAGGTAGTATCGATGGACATTTGAAGAAAAATTTCTAAAATTCCGTCATGAGTACAACCTCAATAGCTGATTTCCCTGGAAAATCTGCTAGAATGCAAATATCTCGGTTAATATACAAGATATAGAATAAAGGTATATAACGATATTTATAGTAAATTTAATTTGCAATATGATTGGTTCTACACATTTTTTCGACCCGTTGAATAATAACGAAGATATTTCGAATTATCTAAATTTCCCCCTCTAAACTCCCTCTCCAATTGGTCCAATTTCAGCCATTAACGAACTTGACCTTCAGTTTTGCATGAAAAGCTTTTATAACTACGTAGGTTACGATCAAACAAAAATTGCTACCGCTAGAGTGGCAACAGAAATATATTTATAAATAATTTTCAGGGGACTTCCATTTTCGTCATCTCCAAGGTAGGATCGATGGGCATTTGAGGTAATGTTTTGAAACTCTCGTCATAGCTAATTTATTTTAAGGGGAATCTGCTAATATTTTTCACCAATAAAGAATATGTTTATTTTAGCCGTATTCAATCAATTATAAAGAGCTGGGATTTTATTTAATTTTTTTGGAGTTTCATATCGCACTTTAAGCAATGTTTTGTTTATCATTTGTGAACACATATTTAATTAATTGGTAAGACATCTTGTTGATAAAATTATAAACATTAAAATGAAGTGACTAATGGATGAATTACTGAATATCCATATTCTCCACCTAAATCTGTTCGAATACTTCTAGACAAATAGCTCCGAGAGAGCACAATGGCAGCTGGGGACACACTATGAAATGCCAGAAAATCAGCCAGCTATTTCAAGCCTTGGCCACAACTCAACAATACACTTGGAACGGCCGCTCTTATAATTTGTTATATTATTCCTAAAACGTATTTTTATCTTTCTGCCTTTTAATTTTCTTATAAATATAACTCTAATGAATAAGATTCTTGTTTTTTTGATTATATATTCAATTCACAAAACCTTTACTCAGTTCAGTAAACAGACTGTACTCAAAAATTAAAATTCCTTTTCAATAGTCAGTAGAACTAAAAAGGAGAAGTCCTGGGGTTGCGTAAACTAAGCAGATTTCCCATGTGAAGTTTTACAATAGAGAAATCTGCATACTGGTAACACATCGCCACCGTGATTAAATACAAACGGTAATGAGAAATCTTTCAGTAAATTAAAATAAATTCCCAACTGAAACGGCTTCTGAATTGTAAGAATAATTTTAATAACTCAAATTTTAGTAGTTCATGAACTAAAGAAGGGGGGGGGGCGGATGAACAGAACGTATCTGCATAAATCTCACAAAGTAAGGAAGGTAAGGTAAGGTTAGAAACGACAGGTTAGAAGAGACTTCCGCCTGAGCCGAGAAATGACGAAGATTGCCGACGTAATCCGAACTATACCCGACTACAGACTTCATAAAAAATGCAAATATCTCGGTTAATATTCAAGATAGAGAATAAATGTATATAACAATATTTATATTAAATTTAATTTGCAAGAAGATTGGTTCTATACAAGTTTTCGATCCGATGCATAATAACGGAGATATTTTGAATTTTCGAAAATTCCCCTCTAACCCCCCCCCTCCCTCTAGTCCGATTTCAGCCATTAACGAACTTGATCTGTCTTTTTACATGAAACGGTTAAATTTCGAGTTTCGTATCTATCCAACAAAAATTGCAACCGCTAGAGCGTTAACAGACATATATATATATATATATATATATATATATATATATATATATATATATATATATCAGCATTTCATTTTTATGAAATCTGTGCGGATAGCGGATGAGAGTTTCCTGCCAAGAGCTAGGTCGGCCGTTTTCTTAACTGTTCAGCACTCGTGAAAAACTTCACGTGGGAAATCTGGTTAGTTTACGCAGCCCCTGCGTGCCGGACTTTATATATTAATTTTCTGTCTTCAATAAACCCCTCTCTTTGTCATCGCACGTCATGAATAAGCCAATAAATCATGAACCGTCTTATTTCAAGCCTGTATACCAAATGTTGTGTTCAACAAATCTTTTCTAGATGAGATACATTACAATACGCCCTGGTGCCCCCCCCCCACTGGTGTTTTATTCATGGAGTCACTCATTAGGGTGATTGAGATATAATTTATTCCGATTTATTATAGTACTAGGTGTAGTAAATAGCTATCAATAAAATTAATATATTGTCTAATATATGAAATTCCCATGTCACAATGTTAGTTAACGTACTCCTCCGAAACGGCTTTACCCATTTTTACCAAATTTTATATGCGTATTCAGTACGTCTGAGAATCGGCTACTATCTATTTTTCATACCCCTACTTGATAAGGGTTGTTCACCCTTAACATTTTTTTTTAAAATTTTTTTTTAATTAGGTCGAAATTTTTTGTTTTTATTTTTTTATAATGTGGCATTAAAAATACATACATACAACCCTAAATTTTTACTTTTTTACCAGCAACCCCTATTTTTTTATTGCCATTTTAGAAATGTAATCATTATCATCCCGCTCGATAACTGATCAATTATAGTGTTATTAACTGTACTCCGATTAAAATTTCAATTTGCAATGACAATGAACAAATCCCAAGGCCAAACGATGTCTATTTGTGGCTTAGATTTGAGTACACCATGTTTTTCACTCGGGCAATTGTACGTAGCATGCTCTCGAGTGGGTAAACCATCCAGTTTGTTTGTGCTCGCTAAAGATGGGCTAACAGAAAATATTGTTCACGCTATAGCATTAAATGATTGATGTTGTTTGTTAGTGCTACTGTCGTAATTAATATGTGATATTTAATTTTAAGAAACAAACTATAATAACTTAAAAATAGTATTGTTTGGCGTTTGTTATTTTTATATTCTCTTATCGTTGATAGCGCTCCATGCCTATCTCATGCATATACCACGTACACACTTATAATAAGTAAGTTACTTTTTGTCTACATTAGAATTTATCTAGAAACTAGAAATAATTTATATGGCAAAACAATGTTTGCCGGGTTATCTAGTATTCATATATATTGTAATAACTGTATTTCTTCCAGGTCTGAGACGTTGGCTGACCTGTTAGTTTACAATTCAGACGCTTTCAGAATTGACTGAAAGACTTCTCATTATCATTTGCATTATCCACTTAATGTTTCACAGTGGCGTTAAGTGTTAATGCCAAATGGCAAATTTGATAAGTTTACGCAGCCCCTGCATGACGGACTTCATTTATGATTATTAGAATGTATTGTGAAGTGTTTCTGGTAATTAAAATTAGAGACAGTTAATGTCATTTTGTTGACCAAAGGCCAAATGTTGGCATGTACAATATATATTGCATTTAGTGGAATGCGATGGTGGATAAAATTATTTTCCAAACACTTTATTGCCTCAAGAGATGATAAATGCTCATTTTGACTATAATATACCTTTTGATAATACAATAGCAACAGGCCATGGGATAATTTCACGGGGAGATGGCTTTGATATATGAAATAGGGATGATATTTGGAAGTACAATAGAGTGATATTGTGAATGAGATATTGTAATAACAGCTGAGCTGCTGCCAGACAATGGACCAGCTCACAACAATGGCTGTAGTCCAAAGCTATTCCTCAATGGGACATTTCATTAACAATAGTTCCTCTGCCTTATTTACTCTCTCCTCTTCTGACATATTTCATTCAGCATTCTGCCAGGACGAATGGGGCCTTTCTTGAATTAAGGCCCGCATTCCAGTCGATTAAATGAACCTAAGTGGATTCTGTTTATTAGTGGACTTGCCATAAGGGAAATAAGCTATTGTGGTTGTACTCATGACACGATTTTCCAAATTTTTCTTCAAATGTCCATCCACCCTACCCAGGAGATGACGCGAATGAGGTCTGTTCGATACTGTATACATATATATATTTGTCTGTTACCGCTCTAGCGGTCCCAGTTGTTGCTTTATCGTTACCAAACTCGATATTTAATCGTTTTACGGGAAAAGAAAGATCAAGTTCGTTAATGGCTGAAATCGGACTAGTGGAAAGGGGGTTTACAGGGGAAATGTTCGATAATTCCAAATATCTCAGTAACTATACGTCGGATAGACAAATTGTATAGAAACAATCTTATTGCAAATTCAATGTACTATAAATATTGCTCCATACATATTTTCAATATAATGAGTATTAACAGAGATACTTGCATTTTTATGAAGTCTTTGGTTGGGTATAGTTCGGATTAGGTCGGCCATTTCCGTCACTACTCGGCTCAGGTGGCAGCTTCTTCTAACTTTACCTGTCGTTTCTAACCTTACCTTACTTTAGTTCTATGCTTAAAATGATGATGCTCGGATCGATTTTTGAAAGGAAAAATGTTCATTATAGATGATATTTAATTTTAGTAAATGCTATTCATAATTATGGTTTGAATTATTCAAAAACGGCGAGTCCAAAAGTGTAGAGGTATAGATTAGGAACACATTTTTCTTTATTCTTCATAACTAAAATTTCTATTCTATTTATACCCAAAATTTACCCTTTATGATTAGCTATTTCGGAAAAACATTACGTCGTGGAGTGAAGTGTATTTGTACACATTGAAGTCTTGCTATAAGAATACATGCTATATAAATTAGGCAGTCAACAATGATTTCCCGGGCATCACCGGGCACCTTAGTTAGTATATATATAAAATTGCAACCTCTGTCTGTACATTGATTTTTTTCGAGAAATTTGACGATAACTTTTCGTTTCACATGTCATAGACACCATAACTGCATTTTGTTTCTTCCGTGTGTGTTTGTTTACCTTTTGACGCATAAACGGCTGAACCGAATTTTATGAAACTTAGTATGTATATTACTACTAACCCACGTTAGACTTTAGGCTATATTAATATTCTCTGAGATGAACAGGAGTGGGGGTTATAAGGGAAGTCAGATATTAAAAATAGCGCTATTTCGTTTTCTATTGGTTTTTCATCAATTATGAACATAAGAAAAGTTGTTTATTTTGTTATTTAGAGTAACTTTTGTTATGTACATTTTTTTCTTATACCGAATTATAAACGAAATATAGATAGGCTAAAACCTATAGCGGAAGTGAACAATTTTATTTGGGACAAAAGACCAAACCGAAATAAATAAAACTCGGTATATGTATTAGCACTAACGCTTTCATTATAACAAGCCATACCAATATTTCCAGGGACTAGCAGGATTGGGGGTTGTAAGGGAGGCCTGAATTTAAAAATAGCGGTATTTCGTTTTCGGCAAATATGAACATAACGAAAGTTGATTATTTCGTTCTTTAGAGTAAATTTTGTCATATTCATTTTTGTCTATTAACAAAGTATAAACGAGATATACACTATAAACTAAAGCGGGAGTCAACTATTTCATTGGGTGCTAACTATTAAACTGAACTTAAAAAAACTCAGTATGTCAATTACCATTAATTCTTCCATGACTATAAGCTATATTAAAATTTTAAGGTTAGAACGGGAGTGGGGATTATAAGAGAGGCCAGAAATATAAATTCGCGATATTTCATTGTCTATTTGTTTTTCGACAAACATGCACATAACAAAAGTTGTTTACTTTGTTATTTAGAGTAACATTTGTTGTATTCACTTTTTTTGTAAAATGAAGTAAACCCGATTTAGATTAACTTTTGTTTTATACATTTCTCCAGGAACAATGTGTGGAGCAAGTAATTTGCGTAGAAATTTTGATATGCTCAACAATTCATTCCAATTTGAACTATGAGGTACCTCAGCTGGAAAAATTAATGCAAATCTAAGTTAATGTTTTGTCCTTAATAACTGAAATCTATGCATAATACACAGGAGACGGGAAATATGACAATTTGGAGGACAGTGAAGACTTACATAAAGAATTAATTTTATTATTAACAAATGATTACAACGGGTATTTACCCTAAACATTGGGACGGGTAAATGTCAAAATATTGTGCTAAGTAAAGCCTTGCCAAAAAAATATCATCACCATTCAGCCTCAAATCAATTCCCGTTCGACGCCGGGTATCTGAGCTAGTATATATATATATATATATATATATATATATATATATATATATATATATATATATATATATATATATAATTTTGAACGGACGTCATTTTCGTCATCTCCTGGGTAGGATCGATGGACATTTGAAGAAATTTTTATAAAATTGCATCATGAGTACGATCAATACTTGATTTCCCTCAAGGGGAATCTGCTAAAATGCTTTGGGCACCAACAGCTGTTTGCTGGGTAGCGATACTACCCCTTCCCCGCCAAAAGCATGCATTACAGAACTCACTATAGCAAATTATGAATACTTACTTTATATACATTTAAATGTATATAAATGGGAATAACGTGGAAAACATTACAGTTGAGTTTTAATTTTTAACAAAATATATATTTCAATATAAAGCTTGAACATAGATTTAAATCTTCTAAACTGCAGTGCTGTGCAGAGGTTTAAATCAAATGAGCAAAAATGAATGTAGGTTTCCTTAAATTGTTGGTTGATCTATGCAGCTGCCATCGCAAGATTATAGAAGGAGTAAGCAGAATTCATTATCTGAAACGTAAAAAATTCAGTTATTATAACAATATTTATGGAACATTAAATTGTCTTTAAGAGTAGTTCCATACACTTTTTCGAGATATTTCGAGTTATCTAAATGACCCTCTCCTCCCCAACCTACTACATGCAAACACATAGTGTGATGTCACAAGTATAGTGTGTCCCAACTTCCCTTGCAACCCCCCTTAAGATCTGTAATTATTAGCAGATTTCCCTCAAGGGAAATCAGCTATTGAGGTCGTACTCATGATGCGAGTTTCGAAAAATTTCTTCAAATGTCCATCTATCAAACCCCGGAGATGACTAAAATGAGGTCAGATCAAAATTATATATATATATATATATATATATATATATATATATATATATATATATCTATATATGTATTTGTCTGTTAATGCTCTAGCGGTCGCAATTTTTGTTTGATCGTTACCAAACTCGGAATTTTATCGTTTTATGTAAAAAGGAAGATCAAGTTCGTTAATGGCTGAAATCGGACCAGTGAGAGGGGGGATTTTTGAAAATTCGAAAAGTTGTACATAACCAATCTTATTGCAAATTAAATTTACTATAAATATTGTTCTATACATTTATTCTGTATCTTGAATATTAACCGAGATATTTGCATTTGTAATCTGCGTGTGGTCACCAGTAGGCTATGTTCGGATTTTACGCCGAGAGCTCTGGCGGACGTTTCTATAACTATTCGTCCCTCGTGAATAGGTTTAGAGGTTAGGTTAACTGTTTTTTGGGGCTAGAAACTACTGGGTTATTACGCCCTAAATAATGTTTTAGGTTTAGAGGTTTCTTACTACTACAGTTGTTATTAGGCAGATTTCTCTATTGTAAAACTTCTCGTGGGAAATCTGCTTAGTTTACGCAGCCCTGCGTGACGGACTTTTTTAATACAAAGCTGAGACTTTTTGTGCCATGATGGCGACCCCTGAAGAATCATTTCAGTCCATATTCAACCTCATAACATTCTCCAGTACTTCTCCAGCAACAATAAGTTTGTAATTTCCAATGGAATGCCCTACTTTTTATGGCGGATTCTTGTAGAAAATCAAGTTCTAAAATGAGTTTGTATCGGTGAATCTTTTGATTAGACGCATCCTTTAGTCGTAAAATGCTCAAATATTTATTTCAGAAACGGTATACTTTATTGAAGAATGCTGCGACATAAAAGTTGTAGCGAACAAACGTATCTTCAAAAAAGTCTATGGGAAAAAGAATAGATTCTCAAAACCCCCCAAAAAATAATACAAATGTTTACTTCAAAAACATCAACATAACAAAAAAGTCAGTCACGCAGGGGCTGCGTAAACTAAGCAGATTTCCCACGTGAAGTTATACAATAGAGAAATCTCCATACGAGAGCCGGACAGTTACGGCAAAGGGCCGAACTATCTTTTGGCGGGAAATTCAAAAATCCGTTATCGGCCTAAATTGAATAAAAAGTGTAAATATCTCGGTTAATATTCAAGATAGAGAATAAATGTATATAACAATATTTATAGTAAATTTTATTTGCAATAAGATTGATTCTGTACAATGTTTCGATCCGACGTATAGTAACGGAGATATTTCGAATTTTCGAAAATCCTCCCCTCTAAACTCCCCCTCCCAATGGTCGGATTTCAGCCGTTAACGAACTTGGTCTTTATTTTTACATAAAATGACTAAATATCGAGTTTGGTAACGATCAAACAAAAATTGCGACCGCTAGAGCGGTAACAGACAAATATATATATATATATATATATATATATATATATATATATACTAGCTCAGATACCCGGCTTCGCCTGGGAATTCATTTGAGGCTGAATGGTGATGATATTTTTTTTTTTTTGGCAAGGCTTGCACAATATTTTGACATTTCCCCGTCCCAGTGTTTAGAGTTTATTATACCTGTCGTTCCTATGGATTTGTTAATAATAAAATTAATATTTCATGTAAGACTTCACTGTCCTCCATATTGTCATATTTCCCGTCTCCTGTGCATTATGCATAGATTTGAATTATTAAGGAGAAAATATTGACATACATTTGAATTAATTTTTTTTTTTGGCAAGGCTTTACTTTGCACAATATTTTGACATTTACCCGTCCCAGTGTTTAGGGTTAATACCCGTCGTTTCTGTGGATTTGACAATAATAAAATTAATTTTTTATGTAAGACTTCACTGTCCTCGATATTGTCATATTTCCCGTTTCCTGTGCATTATGCATAGATTTAAGTTATTAAGGACAAAATATTATAATTTGAATTAATTTTTCCAGGTGAGGTACCTGATAGTTCATATTGAAAAGAATTGTTGAGCATATTTCTCTAAATAACAAAATAAACAACTTTTGTTATGTGCATATTTGCCGAAACCCCAATAGGAAATCATTATTATTAATTTCAGGCCTCCCTTATAACCCCCACTCCTGCCCGTCCCTAGAAATGCTAGTATAGCTTATTATAATGAAGGCGTTAGTACTAATTCACATACCGAGTTTGGTTTTATTCGGTTGAGTCTTTAGTGCCAAATAAAATTGTGGACTCCCGCTATAGCTTATAGCGTATAACTCATTTATGCTTCCGTATACGGCAAAAGTGCATATAACAAAAGTTACTCTAAATAACAAAATAAACAACTTTTGTTATGTGCATATTTGCTGAAAAAGCAATAGGAAACGAAATATCGCTATTTTTAATTTCAGGCCTCCCTTATAACCCCCACTCCTGTTCGTCTCAGAGAAAATTAATATAGCCTAAAGTCTAAGTTGGGTTAGTAGTAATATACATACCAAGTTTCTTAAAATTCGGTTCAGCCGTTTATGCGTGAAAAGGTAACAAACAAAGAAACAAACATACACGAAAGAAACTAAATGAAGATATGGTGTCTATGACATGTGAAACGAAAAGTCATCGTGAAATTTTCCGAAAAAAATAAATGTACAGACAGAGGTTACAATTTTATATATATACGGACCTAATTTTCGTCATCTTCTGGGTACGATCGATGGACATTTGAAGAAAAATTTCGAAAATCGCATCATGAGTACAACCTCAATAGCTGATTTCCGTTAAGGGAAATCTGCTAAAACTTACTTAGAATTAACTTATTTAAAACTAATTACTTAATTAATTATATGTAAAAGGAATACATTTTTCAACCTACATAGTTTCATGTAAAAAAAAAGAAACCAGTTTTCACCACAAATGTTCGAAGACTTCAAAAGACGGTCTCTTTTTTACCTCTATTTTAGTAAACCAACAACAAACGAATACGGGGTGGAGGGGTTCAACAGAACGTATTTGCATATATCTTGTATAATAAAGGTCTCTGAAAAACAATATTTGGCATTTAAGTTTCGAATAATGTGCTTTATTACATATTTGGGGCTCAAGTGAGCCTTGCGAGTTAAAGCGTTGACCTTAATCTCACATGGTAAACCTAGAGTGGCGAGTTCGATTCCCGCCTGGGTAAAGGAAATTATTTAGTGACGGAATTCATTAAATAACATCCTAAATCCCACCCTGGCTAGAAAAGGGCGGTAACCTGTAGATAACCCGTACCAATTAGCCTAAGTTGCAAAACGTGGGTGTTAATAAATAATAATAATAATTACATAAAAGAGTATTGTTTATGTCACATAAGTAGGAGTGGAGGCTTGCTGAAGACTGAAAACTGAAACAAAAGTCCGTCACGCAGGGGCTGCGTAAACTAAGCAGATTTCCCACGTGAAGTTTTACAATAGAGAAATCTGCCTAATAACAACTGTAGTAGTAAGAAACCTCTAAACCTAAAACATTATTTAGGGCGTACTAACCCAGTAGTTTCTAGCCCCAAAAAACAGTTAACCTAACCTCTAAACCTATTCACGAGGGACGAATAGTTATGGAAATGGCCACCAGAGCTCTCGGCGGAAAGTCCGAACATAACCTACTGGCGACCACACGCAGAATACAAATGCAAATATTTCGGTTAATATTCAAGATACAGAATAAATGTATATAACATTATTTATAGTAAATGTAATTTGCAATAAGATTGGTTGTATAAAATTTTACGGTCCGAAGCATAATAACGGAGATATTGCGAATTTTTGTTGCCCCCCCCCGCCCACCGGTCCGAGGTGAGCCGTTAACGAACGTGATCTTCCTTTGTACATGAACCGAATACATACCGAGGTTGGGGACGATCAAAGAAAAATTGCGACCGCTAGAGCTGTAACAGACAAATATATATATATATATAGATAGATAGTTAGATATATATATATATATATATATATATATATATATATATATATATATATATATGGTTTTGATCGGATCTCATTTTCGTCATCTCCTGGGTAGGATCGATGGACGTTTGAAGAAATTTTTTGAAAATCGCGTCATGAGTACGACCTCAATAGCTGATTTCCCTTAAGGGAATCTGCTAAAATGCAAATACCTCGGTTAATATTCAGGATAAAGAATATATGTGTATAACAATATGTACATTTAATTTGCAATAAGATTGGTTCTATGCAATGTTCGTTTTAAACTATAATGACGAAGTAATTTCGAATTTTAAAAATACCTCCCCTGTAAACCCAACCCCCTTTCATTGGTCCGATTACAGCCGTCAACAAACTTGATCTTTATATTTACTTAGAACGTTCATATACCGAGTTTGGCACCGATAAAACGAAAATTCCTACCGCTAGAGCGTTAACAGTCACATATATGGGCAGATTTCACTTAAGGGAAATCAGCTATTGAGATCGTACTCATGACGCGATTTTCGAAAAATTCCATCAAATGTCCATCGATCCTACCTAAGAGTTTAAAGAGAGGGGGATTTTGAAATATCTATTTTATTATAAGTCACTTCTAAAAAGTCCGTCACGCAGGGGCTGCGTAAACTAAGCAGATTTCCCTCGTGAAGTTTAGTAATAGATAAATATACATACTGCTAACAGAACAACACCGTGAATAAATACAAACGGAAATAAATGTTTCATCCAATTTCAATAACCTGCCGACAGGAAGCGTTAGGTTAGAAATATAACAAACGGGTCGGCCTGCGTCACACCGGAAAGAAAAACAATTACTGAAATATATCAGAATATAACACATTAATTTTATTGAGAACTATTTACTATATCTATTAGTGTAATTTATAATGAGTCAGAATAATTGTTATCTCAATCAATAAATATTTAGTAGTCCAAAACTTTAAGATGGGGGGGGGAGTCACCTGGGCATATTTGCATGTATCTCGTATAATAAAAGTCTCTTGAATACAATTTTTGGTATTTAAACTTCCAATAATGTGATTTATTATGTAGCAGAGTATTGTTTACGTAACATGAGTAGAAGTGGCGGTTTGGTGAAAACTGAAAAATGCAAATATCTCGGTTAATATTCAAGATAGAGAATAAATGTATATAACAATATTTATAGTAAATTTAATTTGTAATAAGATTGATTCTGTATAATTTTTCGATCCGACGAATAGTAACAGAGATATTTCGAATTTTCGAAAATCCTCTCGTCTAAACCCCCCCTCCCAGTGGTCCGATTTCAGCTGTTAAAGAACTTGATCTGTCTTTTTACATAAAACGATTAAATATCGAGTTTTGTACCGATCAAACAAAAATAGCGAGCGCTAGAGCGGTAACAGACAAATATATATATATATATATATATATATATATATATATATATATATATATATACAGTTTTGAACGGACCTCATTTTCGTCATCTACTAGGTAGGATCGATGGACATTTGAATAAAAATATCGAAAATTCCGTCATGAGTACAACCTCAATAGCTGATTTCCCTTAAGGGAAATCTGCTAAAATTGTATAAAATCAATGATAGGGACATGTGAAGATATTTTTCGAAAATCACGTCATGAGTACAACCTCAAAAGTTGATTTCCATAAGTGAATAATGATATTATTATTATTATTTATTAATGTCCACTTTTTGCAACTTAGGCTAATTGGGACGGGTTATCTACAGGTTACCACTCTTTTCTAGCCAGGGTGGGATTTTAGGATGTTATTTAATGAATTTCGTCACTAAATAATTTCATTTGCCCAGGCAAGAATCGAACAAAGATATATATCAACAATGATAGAAGATTAAAATGTTCAATAAGATTAGTTCTACATACTTACCGGGTGTACAGAAAGTTCTAAGCCTGATTTCAACTTACATATTTTTATTTTTCAATATAGTCCCCCTCAACAGCAACGCACTTATTCCACCGCTTTTTCCAACATCTGTAACCCGGTCAAAAAAAAAAAATTGTTGTCAAAACCTTCCAAAACAACCTTGACAGCTGAGGTATCATAAGTACACCAGGCTTAGAACTTTCTGTACACCCCGTATAGAGAGGAGGTGGTAGGAGTGGGGGGTTTATTGAAACCTGGAAATAAAAACTGCTAAAAACATTGTGTCTTACCGATGAGAATGTGTTTAGATTTGCGGGTGTCATTCCATAGAGGGAAAACTCGATGGGTATTACAGTGTTTATCTGCATAATGCCCATACTGACTTTGATGGCTTTGCTGTAGCGGTACCATCTGGTAGCGTACATGTCATCTCGAAACATTTCACTCTGCAAACAAACGGAAAGGATAAGTAGAAAGAACTAAATTATATACATAGGCTGTGCCAGCATAACTTGCCTTTTCAAAATTTAATGAAACCCATTGTACGTATTAGCAGATTTCAGGGAAATCAGCTATTGAGGTTGTACTCATGACGGAATTTTCGAAATTTTTCTTCAAATGTACATCCAAACTGAGGTCCGTTCAAAACTGTATATATATATATATATATATATATATATATATAGATATATATATATATATATTATATTTGTCTGTTACCGCTCTAGCGGTCGCAATTTTTGTTTGATCCTTACCAACTTCATATTTAAGCGTTTTATCTAAAAAGAGAGATCAAGTTCGTTAAATCGGACCAGTGGGAGGGGGGTGTAGAGGGGAGGATTTTCGAAAAATCGAAATATCTCCGTTACTATACGTCGGATCGAAAAATTATACATAACCCATCTTATTGCAAATTAAATTTACTATTAATTTTGTCATATACATTTTTCTCTATCTTGAATATTAATCGAGATATTTGCATTTGGTATTCTGCGTGTGGCCACCAGTAGGCTATGTTCGGAGTTTCCGCCGAGAGCTCTGGCGGCCGTTTCCTTAACTATTCGTCCCTCGTGAATAGGTTTAGAGGTTAGGTTAACTAATTTTTGGGGCTAGAATCTACTGGGTAATTACGCCCTAAATAATGTTTTTTAGGTTTAGAGGTTTCTTACTACTCCAGTTGTTATTAGGCAGATTTCTCTATTGTAAAACTTCACGTGGGAAATCTGCTTAGTTTACGCAGCCCCTTGGTGACGGACTTTCAGAACATTTTTAATTGTTTTTTTTTATAATCAAACATGGTAGGTGACGTCCCCATTCACCATAGACAGAGTAAACCGATTTCTGGTGTTTGTCATGGCTCTTTCCAGTATAGCAGAAGTTATGTTGGCAATTTATTCCAGGACGTTGGTATTCAAATGTTGTAGATGGAGGATGCAGGACGGTCTACATGAACTCGGGATTTCAAACCCCCATAGAAAAAAAAGTCCGTTACACAGAGGCTGCGTAAACTAAGCAGATTTTCCACGTGAAGTTATACAATAAAGAAATCTGCCTAATAATAACAGTAGAAGTATGGGATCTCTAACCCTATACACGAGGGACGAATAGTTACAAAAACTACTCGGCGGAAAGTCCCGAACGTAGCCGACCACACACACACACAATACAAATACAAATATTCAAGATAGAGAATAAATGTATAGAACAATATTTATAGTAAATTTAATTTGCAATAAGATTGATTATATACAATTTTTCGATCCGATCCATAATAATGTAGTTATTTCGAATTTTTGAAATTCCTCCCCTCTGAACCCCCTACTCTTTTCACTGGTCCAATTACAGCCATTAACGAACTTAATCTATCTTTTTTACATAAAACGACTAAATATTGAATTTGGTAACGATCAAACAATAATTGCGACCCCTAGATTGGTAACAGACAAACACACACACATATATTTCCTTAAGGGAAATCTGCTTAAAAGACGTATTCGTTATCTTTTATCATAGTTTTATTCTATTTTTGTTTCGGTACATTTGCTTATTTGTTCATTGTTAATATTTTTAATTAACTTAAGGAGTTAATTAAAAATATTCAAATGGTAATATTTAAAATTTATTTTAACCTATTATATTGTTCATCTGTAAATAATATTCGTAGATTGTTTCGTTTCACTTCCCATTTCGTCTTTCGTTTAGTTTTTGTTTAGTCTTTGTTGTTTTTTAATTTTCCATTTTATTGTAATTGTTATCTCCTATTTTTGTTAAAAATACATTGTTGCTTTGTATTTTTTCCCTATTTCAGTTCATATCTGTAACCCCAGTGAAGAAGTGGTTAAGTCCACCAGTGAGTAAGTGGACTTAACCACTTATTCACTGGTACAACAGATATAATTGTCTAAATGTAATTCATATAATAAGTAATTTCATAATAACTTGCATAGTTAATTGTTCGATTGTAATTCGCGCAAGTAGTTTGTTGATTTTAAATACACAATTAAATACCTTATTCTAATTGATATAATTTATCCAATACCTTATCTGATTGTAATTGATATACTTAATTATCTGATTGTAATTGATATACTTAATTATCTGATTGTAATTGATATAATTAATCGCTTGAATGTAATTCATATAATTAATTATCTGATTGTAATTCATATAATTTGCCTGATTGTTATTCATGTAATTAATTG
>CM032229.1:185520000-185590000 GCA_019009955.1 Riptortus pedestris | reverse complement strand
TCCGATTTCAGCCGTTAACGAACTTTCTTTTTACATAAAACGACTAAATATCGAATTTGGTAACGTTCAAACAAAAATTGCGACCGCTAGAGCGGCAACAGACAAATATATAGATAGATAGATCTATATATATATATATATATATATATATATATATATATATATATATATATATATATATAGATATATATACAGTTTTGAACGAACCTCATTTTCGTCATCTACTAGGTAGGATCGATGGACATTTGAAGAAAAATTTCGAAAATTCCGTCATGAGTACAACCTCAATAGCTGATTTCCCTTAAGGGAAATCTGCTAATAGCGATATTTCGTTTCCTATTGGTTTTTCGGCAAATATGAACATAACAAAAGTTGTTTATTTTGTTATTTAGAGTAACTTTTGTTATATTCACTTTTGTCGTATACCAAGTATAAACGAGATATACACTGAAAACTAAAACGGTAGCCGACAATTTTATTTGGCACTAACGATAGAACGGAACTTAACAAAACTCGGTATGTGAATTAGCATTAATTTTTCCATGATTATAAGGTGTGCCAACATTCCTAGAAATGAGCACGAGTGGGGGTTATAAGGAAAGCCTGAAATGAAAAACTGGGATATATCGTTTCCAATGGGTTTTTCGACATTGATACGCATGACAAACATTGTTTATTTTGTTATTCAAAGTAACTTTTGTTATTTAAACTTTTATCGTATACCAAAGATTAATTGACATATACGCTAAAAACTAAAGCGGGAGTCAACAATTTTAGCAGATTTCCCTTAAGGGAAATCAGCTATTTCGTACTCATGACGCGAATTTCTGAAAAATGTCCTCAAATGTCCATCGATCTTACCCAGGAGATGACGAAAATGAGGTCCGTTCAAAATTATATATATATATATATATATATATATATATATATATTTGCCTGTTAACGCTCTTTTTTTTATCGTTACGAAACTCGAGATTTAACTGTTTTATGTGAAAAGAAAGATCAAGTTCGTTAATGGCTGAAATCAGACCAGAGGGAGGGGGGAGGGTTTAGAGGGGGGATTTTCGAAAATTCGAAATATCTCCGTTATGCATCGGATCAAAAAATTGTATATAACCAATCTTATTACAAATTAAATTTACTATAAATATTGTTATATACGTTTATTCTCTTTCTTGAATATTAACCGAGATATTTGCATTTTTCAGTTTTCAGCAAACCGCCACTTCTACTTATGTTACGTAAACAATACTCTGCTACATAATAAAACACATTATTAGAAGTTAAAATACCAAAAATTGTATTCAAGAGACCTTTATTAAACGAGATACATGCAATTATGTCCTGGTGACTCCCCCCCCCCTCTTAAAGTTTTGGACTACTAAAATATTATTGATTGAGATAACAATTATTCTGACTCATTATTAATTACAGTACTAGATATAGTTAATAGTTCTCAATGAAATTAATGTGTTATATTCTGATATATTTCAGTAATTGTTGTTCTTTCCGGTGTGAGGCGGGCCGACCCGTTTGTTTACATTTCTAACCTAACACTTCCTGTCGGCAGGTTATTGAAATTGGATGAAACATTTCTTATTACCGTTTGTATTTATTCGCGGTGGTGTAGTGTTACCAGTATGTATATTTATCTATTACTAAACGAGGGAAATCTGCTTAGTTTACGCAGCCCTTGCGTGACGGACTTTATTATTACTCATTAAAGTGTCTGTAATATAGACATAATATGACAACTTGTGTTATGTTTTTAGATTTATATGATTGTTCTAACTATGATTTGACTGTAACAAATCTCCGCATCTCAATTGTTATTTATTTTAATTAGAAAATAACTTCGTTACGCTTTAAATATATAATTTAAGTAAAGCAATGATGCTGAAGCGGGGGCGGAAGTTGTCGGGAGGCAAACACAGTTAATTGTCTTAACTTATTTCCTGTGAAATGATGGAATTGTTTTCTACTCAAATTTACTATTATGTATACAACTAAGCTCACAATCTCGGATTGGTTTCTGACAGGAAATATGTACATTATAGATAATATTTAATTCTAATAAACGATATCTATGATTGAATTATTCACAGTGTATCAAACAATGGAGAGGAAATTGCCTAGAGATTTATTTTCATTTATCCTTCAAAACCGAAGTTTTCTATTCTATAAGTCCCCTGCCTAACCCTCACGGGAAAATATACGCCCAGGCGGGAAGTGTAGTTCAACACATTGAAGCATTGCCAAAAATAAAAAGTCCGTCTCGCAGGGGCTGCGTAAACTAAGCAGATTTCCCACGTGAAGTTTTACAATAGAGAAATCTGCTTTCTGGTAACACAATACCACCGTGATTAGATAATGAGAAATCTTTCAGTTAATTAAAATAAATTCCCAACTGAAAAGGCTTCTGAATTGTAAGAATAATTTATATTTTAATAACACCAAGAACTAAAGAAGGGGGGGGGTGGAAGAACAGAACGCATTTGCATAAATCTCACAAAGTAACAAAGGTAAGGTAAGGTTAGAAACGACAGGTTAGAAGAAGCTTCCGCCTGAGTCGAGAAATGACGAAATGGACGACGTAATCCGAACTATTCCCCACCACAGACTTCATAAAAATGCAAATATCTCGGTTAGTATTCAAGATAGATAATAAATGTAAATAACATTTTGCAATAAGATTGGTTTTATAACATTTTTCGATCCGACACATAATAACCGAGATATTTTGAATTTTCGAAATTCCCCCTTTTCAACCCCCCCCTCCCTCTGGTCCGATTTCAACCATTAACGAACTTGATCTGTCTTTTTACATAAAACGGTTAAATATCGAGTTTCGTAACGATCAAATAAAAATTGCGACATCTAGAGCGGTAACAGACAAATATATAGATAGATATATAAATATATATATATATATATATAGATATATATATACACTAGCTAAGTACCTGTCTTCGCTCGAGAAATCATTTGAGACTGAATGATCATAGTATTTTTTTTTTTTTAGCAAGGCTTCAATGTTTACTACACTTCCCGTCTGGGCGCATTGTTTTCCCGTGAGAGTCAGGCAGGGGACTTACAGAAAAAAAAATTTAATTTCAAGAATAAATGAAAAAAAGTCCCTAATCATTGTTTCCCGTGAGGGTCAGGCGGGCGACGCATATATGAGATATTTTAATTTTGAAGAATAAATAAAAATGTGATCTATCCCTCTCCACTTTTTAACTCACCTTTTTGAATACTTCAAACCATAATCGTGGATAGCATTTATTACAATTAAATATCCTCTATAATGAAACTTATTTCTTGTCAAAAACCAATCCGAGCTCATATAGTTTAAGCATAGTTTTGTAATTATATTCGTAATAGTAGAGCTCAGTGGAAATCATTTCACAGGAAATAAGTTAACTCAATAAACTGTCTAGGCTCCGGCCTCCTTCCAATCCAGCATCTCCATCGTTTTCCTTAAAATATTAATTCAAAGTATTATTTTAATAATTTATCTACTTGCTGGAATTAAATAGTCCGAAAGATAATTTGATTTAAATTCAAAAATATAGGTGAGGGGAAGAGAACGTAGCCCTCCCTGCAAAATAAGTAATACTTTAAATCATATCAAATTTAAATGGATATTGTCTTTTCTCATAATAACATTACCATTAACGTCTAATTATTATGATAGTACATATTTGTTCCAATCACATCAAGATATCGGAAATAAGATAATTATCAGAACCGAAGAGTTAGATCCCCATAACTTCCGCTATCACTCCTTGTGCCAGTTCAGCATGACTTTGTTTAAATAATACATTATACAAATTAAATAACGGAAATGCACTGATAGTTTACATTTCTATTGGAAATAAAAAGCAATGTTATTTTCTAGGGGAATAAATAAATGAGAAGGGGACGACGGAGATATATAACCTTACTAATCATATATAGAGTTGTCATATGTGACTAAAACATAAAATCATTTGTCATAATATTCCTTCATTAAAACACTTAAATAAGCACTAATAAAATTAATGACTCCCACTATAGTTTTGGCATATATCCCGTGTTCACTTCATTTTACGAACATAGTGAATGCAACAAAAGTTACACTAAATAATAAAATAAGCAACTTGTATGTGCATGGTTGCCGAGAATCTAATAGGAAACGAAATATCACAATTTTTTATTTCAGGCCTCCCTCATAACCCCCACTCCTGTTCGTCTCAGAGGATATTAATATAACCTAAAGTCTAAGTTGGGTTAATAGTAACTCCCGTTCGGACGTAAAAATTTAAATATAGCTTATAATCATGGAAGAATTAATGCTAATTCACATACCGAGTTTTGCTACTTTCGGTTCAATTGTTAGTGCCCAACAAAATTGTTGGCTCCCGCTTTAGTATTTAGTATATATCTTGTTTATACTTCGATATACGAAAAAAGTGTATATAACAAAAGTTACTCTAAATAACAAAATAAACAACTTTTGTTATGTATATATTTGCCGAAAAACCAATAGGAAACGAAATATCGCTATTTTTAATTTCAGGCTTCCCTTATAACCCCCACTCCTGCTCGTCCCTAAAAATGTTGGTATGTCTTATGAAAATCAAGGCGTCAACACTAATAAACATACCGAGTTTTATTTAGTTCGGTTGAGTCTTTTTTTTTTTTTTGGCAAATAATATTGTTGACTCCCACTTTAGATTTTAGTGTATATCGCGTTTATACTTTTCTATACCACAAAAGTGTATATAACAAAAGTTACTCCAAATAACAAAATAAACAACTTTTGTCATGTGCATGTTTGTCGAAAAAACAATAGGAAACGAAATATCATTACTGTTAATTTCAGGCCTCCCTTACAATCCCCACTCCTGCTCGTCACTAGGAATGTTGGTATGGCTTATGAAAATCAAGGCGTCAACACTAATAAACATACCGAGTTTTATTTAGATCGGTTGAATCTTTTGAGCCAATAAAATTAATGACTTCCGCTATAGTTTTTAGTTTATAACTAATTTATACTTTGGTAAAACGACAAAAGTGTATATAACAAAAGTTACTCTAAATATCAAAATAAACAACTTTTGTTATGTTCATATTTGCCGAAAAACAAATAGAAAACGAAATACCGCTATTTTTAAATTCAGGCCTCCCTTATAACCCCTACTCCTGTTCGTCTCAGAGGATATTAATATAGCCTAACGTACAATTCTAAGTTGGGATAGTAGTAATATACACACCAAGTTTCATAAAATTCGGTTCAGCCGTTTATGCGTGAAAAGGTAACAAACAAACAAACAAACAGACACCAAAGAAACAAAATGCAGTTATGCTGTCTATGACATGTGAAACGAAAAGTTATCGTGAAATTTCGCGAAAAAAATCAATGTACAGACAGAGGTTACAATTTTATATATATATATATATATATATATATATATATATATATATATATAATTTTGAACGGACCTCATTTTCGTCATCTCCTGGATAAGATCGATGGACATTTGAAGAAATTTTTCAAAAATCGCGTCATGAGTACAACCTCAATAGCAGATTTCCCTTAAGGGAAATCTGCTAAAACCATCATTCAGCCTCTAATGATTTCCCGAGCGAAGCCGGGTACCTTAGCTAGTATGTATATATAATTATAAACGGGCCTTATTTTTCTCATCTCCTGGGTTGGATTCATGGGCATTTGAAGACCTTTTTTAGAAAATCGAGTCATGAGTACGACTTAATGGCTGATCTCCCTGAAGGGAAATCTGCTAATATGGAAATATCTTGATTAATATTCATTATAGGGAAAACATGTATAGAGCATTACATTTGCAAAAAGATTGATTCGATACACATTTTCGAACCGACGCAGAACATCGACGATATTTCGAATTTTCGAAATTTAAATATCAAGTTTTTTAACGATCAGACAATAATTGCTACCGCTAGAGAATGGACCTCATTTTCGTCATCTCCTGGGTAGGATCGATGGATATTTGAAGAAAAGTTGCGAAAATCCCATTCGTCTAAGGAAAATCTGCTAAAACAAAATATAATACTTTATGCGATTACTTACTTGAGAATTACTTTGTGGTGAAAATGGAGTTTTACAAAGCAGTCGGCAAAACATTTAACAAAGGCCTTATCTTCGTAGTCGGGTTCGGAAGGTGATCTTCCGTACTGCTTCATGTAAATATGTCTGGCCCTCGCTTCGACGTTCACGTTGGAGTAACGGAGTATTTTCAATTCCTTCAATATGTACTGGGTGAGGCTGGTGAAGCCGACGCCCGAAGCCCCAACGATGCAAGCGACGAAGAACCCTGTACACAGCTGGGCTAGTATAGTGGCGTATTTCATGAATTGGCTGTCCGTCCGGAATGGATACCACATCGGGATGGGAGTCTGGATGAGGGTCTTGTCCTCGATGTCTTCCACGTTGAACGTGCCGTACTGATCCAAGGTGGGAGCTATCAGGAAGACCAGGATGGCCCCGAAAAGCAAGACGAACGGAAGCACGAGCAGCTTACTCCATTCCTCGAGCATTTCCTTGTGGTAGAGGTTGAGCACGGACTCGTTGTCCTCCTGGTAGTCGTAGAAGCCGTGGCAGATGTAGCCGTGGAACCTGGCGATCCGCCGACGCTCGTAGTTGATGAAGAAGAACAGGGTTATGCAGAGGGTGAGCACAGTGAAGTTGTGGACGGCTTCGCTGAACAGGACGAAGTTTATTTCGTACATGGTGTAAATGGTGACTATAAGAGTGATCCAATGGAACAGCATGAGGACACCGATGACGAACCACTGGGTCAAAGCGAACAGCGCCCAATAGCCTTTCAAGTACGGGAACATGCCCGCCAGATGGAGCAAGTAGTAGTATTTAGTTCTCATGAATTTCTCGATGTCTTCGTCAGTCTCGGCGTCCATTTCGTCCAGAAAGTTTCTCACTCTCTTCCAGAGCCACGAGAAGCACATCCTTCAAATTCCTACTCCGATTTATAGAGAGAACAACCTCCTTCGGTTCACCAAACGAAATGGCAGAGAACCGAATCACATCTTTTGAATAAATAATCGGGAAACCGAAAGTCCGATATTGTATTAAGTTTGAGAAGAGTTTGTAACGAAAAGTTTCAGTGTTGCGGTTTCCATCGCTCTCTGGTTAATTATTTATAAATATATATAACAGGAATGAGGAGAATTCCACGCCAATAGAAACAAACCTTCCGAGGTCGTTTCGCAACCTTTCAGCTAATGTATCGGGCCTTTTAGCAGATTTCCCTTAAGAGAAATCAGCTATTGAGGTCGTACTCCTGATGTAAACCATCACTCTTTCAGTTAGGATTTCCACCAATAACAAATATGATATTAAATGTCGATTGGAAAGGTCGTTAAATATCGAATATGGTATAGACCAAATAAACATTTTCGATTAAACCACTCTTGAATGATGAAATTATCATAGGAATTTATATATACCTTACGAATTAGAAGTTCAATTTGAACACCATTTGGTATTTAACCTTGGAATGAATTGACTCACGATATAACAGTTTATTGTTAAAATGACACGAGTAGGAGTGGGGGGTTACTCATGGCCGAAAACTAAAAAAGTTCGTCACGTAAGGGCTGCGTTAACTAAGCAGATTTACCTCGTTAGGTTTTACAATAGAGAAATTTCACGAGAGCCGAGCAGTTAAGGAAACTGCAGAACTAGCTTTTGGCGGGAAACTCACTCGTCCGTTATCCGCCCAGATTTAAGCCGTTAACGAACTCTATCTTTCGTTTTACATAAAACGAATAAATATCGAGTTTGGTAACGATCAAACAAAAATTGCGACCGCTAGAGCGGTAACAGACAAATATATATATATAAAATTGTAACCTCTGTCTGTACATTGATTTTTTTCGCGAAATTTCCCGATAACTTTTCGTTTCACATGTCATAGACACCATAACTGCATTTTGTTTCTTTCGTGTGTGTTTGTTTGTTACATTTTCACGCATAAACGGCAGAACCGAATTTTATGAAACTAGGTATGTATATTACTACTAACCCATCTTAGACTTTAGGCTATGTTAATATTCTCTGAGACCAACAGGAGTGGGGGTTATAAGGGAGGGCTGAAATTAAAAATAGCAATATGTCGTTTCCTATTGCATTTTCGGCAATGCACATAACAAAAGTTGTTTATTTTGTTATTTAGAGTATCTTTTGTTATATACACTATCGTCGTATACCGAAGTATAAATGAGTTATACGCTAAAAACAACTGCGGAAGTCAACAATTTCTTTTAGCACAAAAACTCAACCGAAATAAACCAAACTCGGTATGTGAGTTAGCACTAACGCCTACCTTATAATAAGCCATACTAAAATTTCTTGAGACGGGCTGGAGTGGGGGATATAAGGGAGGCCTGAAATTAAAAATAGTGATATTTCGTTTCCAATTGGGGGTTCAGCAAAAATGCACAAAACAAAAGTTGTTTATTTTGTTATTTACAGAAACTTTTGTTATACACACTATCGTCGTATACCGAAGTATAAAGGCGTTATACGCTAAAAATTATAGCGGGAGTCAACAATTTTATTTGGCCCAAGAAACTCAACCGAACTAAATAAAACACTCGGTATGTGTATTAGTAATAACCTGGGTGACGGACGTTTTTGGTAATCCAAGAACCAAAGACAGGATGGGGGATTTAGCATAACGTGTCTCATAAAGACAGGATTTTAGGTAAAAAATATTTGGTATTTTGGCTTGAAGTAAGATGGGTCGTGATAAACTTGGCTTATTCTTAACTTGGGATGACAAAGAAGGGGTTTTGCTGAAGACTGAAAATTAAAAAAAAGTCCGTCACGCAGGAGCTGCGTAAACTAAGCAGATTTCCCACTTGAGAAATCTCCATACGAGAGCCGAACAGTTAAGGCAAATGGCCGAACTAGCTTTAGGCCAGAAATTCCGTCATCCGTTATCAATTAATAAAAATGCAAATATCTCGGTTAATATTGAAGATAGAGAATAAATGTATAGAACAATATTTATAGTAAATTTAATTTGCAATATGATTGGTTCTATACAATATTTTGATCCGACGTATGGTAACGGAGATATTTCGATTTTTCGAAAATCCCACCTCCCACTGGTCCGATTTTAGCCATTAACAAACTTGATCTGTATTTTTGCATAAAACGTTTAAATATCTAACGATCAAACAAAAATTGCGACCGCGAGATCGTTAACAGAGAAATATATATATATATATATATATATATATATATATATATATATATATATATATATATAACGTTTAAATATTTTATTTAAAATAAAAACAATAATAAATGACAAAAGTAGTGAATGCGAATACACTGTATATATATATATATATATATATATATATATATATATATATATATATATACTAGCTAAGGTACCCGGCTTCGCCCGGGAATTCATTTGAGGCTGAATGAAGATGGCATATTTTTGGCAAGGCTTTACTTTGCACAATATTTTGACATTTACCCGTTCCAGTGTTTAGGGTTAATACCCGTTGTTGGCATTTGTTAATAATAAAATTATTTTTTTATGTAAGACTTCACTGTCCTGCATATTGTCATATTTCCCGTCTCCTGTGCATTATGCATAGATTTGAATTATTAAGGAGAAAATATTGACATACATTTGAATTCATTTTTTCAGGTGAGGTACCTGGTAGTTCATATTGAAAAGAAGTGTTGAGCAAATTTCTCTAAATAACAAAATAAACAACTTTTGTTATGTGCATATTTGCCAAAACCCCAATAGGAAATCATTATTATTAATTTCAGGCCTCCCTTATAACCCCCACTCCTGCCCGTCCCTAGAAATGTTAGTATGGCTTATTATAAGGAAGGCGTTAGTGCTAATTCACATACTGAGTGTTTTATTTAGTTCGGTTGAGTCTTTTGTGCCAAATAAAATTGTTCACTTCCGCTACAGGTTTTAGCGTATAACGCCTTTATACTTCGGTATACGATGATAGTGTATATAAAAAAAAAGTTTCTCTAAATAACAAAATAAACAACTTCTGTTATGTTCATATTTGCCGAAAATGCAATAGGAAACGAAATATCACTATTATTAATTTCAGGCCTTCCTTATAACCCCCACTCCTGCCCGTCCCTAGAAATGTTAGTATAGCTTATTATAATGAAGGCGTTAGTACTAATTCACATACCGAGTTTGTTTTAATTCGGTTGAGTCTTTAGTGCCAAATAAAATTGTGGACTCCCGCTTTAGTTTATAGCGTATAACTCATTTATGCTTCCGTATACGGCAAAAGTGGATATAACAAAAGTTACTCTAAATAACAAAATAAACAACTTTTGTTATGTGCATATTTGCTGAAAAAGCAATAGGAAACGAAATATCGCTATTTTTAATTTCAGGCCTCCCTTATAACCCCCACTCCTGCCTGTCCCTAGAAATGATAGTATTGCTTATTATAAGGAAATCGTTAGTATTAATTCACATAGCGAGTTTGGTTTAGTTCGGTTGAGTTTTTTGTGCCAAATAAAATTGTGAACTCCCGCTATAGTTTTTAGCGTATAACTCATTTATACTTCTGTATACGGCAAAAGTGCATATAACAAAAGTTACTCTAAATTACAAAATAAACAACTTTTGTTATGTGCATATTTGCTGAAAAAGCAATAGGAAACGAAATATCACTATTTTTAATTTCAGGCCTTCCTTATAACCCCCACTCCTGTTCGTCTTAGAGAATATTAATATAGCCTAAAGTCTAAGTTGGGCTAGTAGTAATATACATACCAAGTTTCATAAAATTCGGTTCAGCCGTTTATGCGTGAAAAGGTAACAAACAAATAAACAAACAAACAAACAAATAAACAAACAAACAGACACGAAAGAAACAAAATGCAGTTATGGTGTCTATGACATGTGAAACAAAAAGTTACCGAGAAATTTTAAGAAAAAAATCAATGTACAGACAGAGGTTACAATTTTATATATATATAGATATATATCTATATATATATAAAATTGTAACCTCTGTCTGTACATTGATTTTTTTCGCGAAATTTCACGATAACTTTTCGTTTCACATGTCATAGACACCATAACTGCATTTTGTTTCTTTGGTGTCTGTTTGTTTGTTTGTTTGTTTATTTGTTTGTTTGTTTATTTGTTTGTTTGTTTGTTTGTTACCTTTTCACGCATAAACGGCTGAACCGAATTTTATGAAACTTGGTATGTATATTACTACTAACCCAACTTAGACTTTAGGCTATATTAAAATTCTCTGAGACGAACAGGAGTGGGGGTTATAAGGGAAGCCTGAAATTGAAAATAGCGATATTTCGTTTCCTATTGGTTTTTCGGCAAATATAAACATTACAAAAGTGGTTTATTTTGTTATTTAGAGTAACTTTTGTTATATACACTTTTTTCGTATACCGAATTATAAACGAGATATACGCTAAAACCTATAGCGGAAGTGAACAATTTTATTTGACACAAAAGACTCAACCGAACTAAACCAAACTCGGTATGTGAATTAGCACTAACGCCTTCCTTATAATAAGCCATACTACCATTTCTAGGGACGGGCAGGAGTGGGGGTTATATGGGAGGCCTGAAATTAAAAATAGTGATATTTCGTTTCTTATTGCATTTTCGGCAAATATGAACATACCAAAAGTTGTTTATTTTGTTATTTAGAGTAACTTTTGTCATATTCATTTTTGTCAAGATATACACTATAAACTAAAACGGGAGTCAACGATTTCATTGAGCGCTAACGAGTAAACCGAACTTAAAAAAAACTCGGTATGTGAATTAGCATTAATTCTTCCATGATTATAAGCTATATTAAAATGTTTAGGTTAGAACGGGAGTGGTGGTTATAAGGGAGGCCTGAAATAAAAATTCGCGATATTTCATTGTCTATTTGTCTACGGGAAATATGACAATTTGGAGGACAGTGAAGACTTACATAAAAAACTAATTTTATTATTAACAAATGCCAACAACGGGAATTAACCCTGAACACTGGGACGGGTAAATGCCAAAATATTGTGCAAATTAAAGCCTTTCCAAAAAAATACCATCACCATTCAGCCTCAAATCAATTCCCGGGCGAAGCCGGGTATCTGAGCTAGTATATATATATATATATAGTTTCTTTATCATGATTATTAACTGAGATATTTGGATTTTTTTTTTTAGTTTTTCAATCTTCAGTAACCTCCTACACCTATTCGTTAACAGTAACTTTATTGTTAGCTCACCCTCTATCAAAGCTAAATACCAATATTGTATTTAAGAGACCTTTTTTATGCGAGAAATATTCAAATTCTTTGCGTGATGATATTATCGATTAAGATTTTATTTTGGTTACTATGATTGGGATTGTAAAATGTTATAGAACCAATCTTGTTAAACTATTGATGCTCTAAAATTGTTGTTCTATGCATTTTTTTATAACTCATATATGAATCGAGTTATTCTTCGTACTTTCTTCTTTTCAGTGCCTTGAGTAGCCCCCCCCCCCCCCACCGATCCCTTCTACTCAGTTGTTTTGTAGATAAAAATAGGAAATATGTGGTGGGATAAGATCACGAGAATGTTAAACCATCACGTGGAAAATTGCTTAGTTTACGCAGCCCCTGCATGACAGACTTTTTAAACGTATGCCTTGTAATTCATCATTCCAGGGTTTAATCATAACATTTATTATATTACATAGTTTCATTGAATTTAATATTCTCTTCCTCAATATTATATCGCTATATCTCATTTTATGATTCAATAACTTTGGAGACATTTATCTTTATTTTAACATTTTAAATTTCCAAATGAAAATAAATAATGTGAGCGATATCGTCAGGAGATGGACATTTGAAAATGGACAAATATATATATATATATATATATTTGTCTGTTACCACTCTAGCGGTCGCAATTATTGTCTAATCGTTACCAAACTCGATATTTAGGCGTTTTATGTAAAAACATACCATACGTCGGATCGAAAAATTGTATATAACCAATCATATTGAAAATTAAATGTACTATAATTATTGTCGTATACATTTATTCACTATATTGAATATTAACCGAGATATTTGCATTTTCAGTTTTCAGCCTTCAGCAAACCGCCACTTCTACTCATGTTACATAACCAATATTCTTCTACATAATAAATCACATTACTCGAATCTTAAATGCCAAAAATTGTATCCAAGAGACCTTTATTATACGAGATACATGCAAATATGTCCTGGTTACCCCCACCCCGTCTTAAGGTTTTGGACTACTTTAATTTGATTGATAGAGATAACAATTATTCTGACTCATTATTAATTATTAGATATAGTAAATATTTCTCAATAAAATTAATATGTTATATTCTGATATATTTCAGTAATTGTTTTTCTTTCTGGTGTTCGACGAGCAGACCTGTTTGTTTACATCTCTAACGATTCCTGTCGGCAGGTTATTGAAATTGGCTGAAGCATTTCTTACTTCCGTTTGTATTTATTCATTTAATATTCACGTTTATGTTGTGTTACCAGTATGTAGATTTATCTATTACTTAACTTCAAGAGGGAAATCTGCTTAGTTTACGCAGCCCCTACGTGACGGAGTTTTTGATTTAACCTAAGGACTGAATATATAAAAAAAAATCCACGACAAATCAAGAAACTAAATTCTATTTCACATAATGACATTTTACAAAAGAATAACTTTTGCTGAGACAAGAATAAATTTGGCAAAACTTTTATAAATCTAAAAGGAGGTATATATAGAGTCAGGGCAAATGGTTTCATATAAAATTATTTTCTTTTTATCAAATAAGAAGTTACAATTTTTCCAATTACATATTTACAGACATTAGCACGTTATGGACATAAGGTGCTTAACAAAAATAAGTCACAACACAAAGTAAGTAGCTTAGAGCTTTGAACAGCTCAGAGATTATAAAATGAATTGAGAAAACAATCACTAGTTGTACACAGAGTGCCTTAAATATCGTAATAAAAACAACAATCACATCATATTTCTAAAGACAAAATAACAATGAGGATATTTAAAAGTTCAAAAAAACTAAAAGAAATATCTAATATCACATGAAGGCACTTCAAAATGAAACAGTAAATCAACAATTTAAATTTTACAAATGCAGATGGTCGAATGGAATGGAGGACGATCATTCATTCTTATATAAATGGACTCAGACTTCGATTCCCAGCGCCTTCTTGAGGAGGCCTTCAACGTTCTTCGTTTCTTCTCCGGGCTCTTCATCAGTAGCTGCAAATCAGACAATTTTATCAAAACCACAAAGCATACAAAAAAAAACAACAACAGTGTGGTGTAGAGATTTGTATTTAGATATAGTGCTGTAATTGGAGCTAAGGTGGGGGAAAAGGCAAATCAGACTGCTGCCAAAAGCACTGAAAATGAGGGAATTGTGATGTTAGCCTTCAGAGAGAGAGAGCGTGAACAGTTTTGTATGAGATGCTAGTGCTACAGCTCCTTCTGCTAGCCGTGGCCCCCAGCGGTATGTCTGTTGTAATATAATTAGTGTTAAGTCTTAGTTTATGTTGTAAGGTGTGGTATAGATATGTGTGTGTGTGTATATATATGTATAACTTAGATATAGGGTAGTAGATAAGTTAGCTTCTATGTATATATTTCATAAATATAGTTGTGTACCAACCAGCCGTGTGAGTGCCTTACCGAGTAGCCATCATGACAATAACATTAAAATAATTGATTTTACATGTATATGATGTATATCAAATCAGTTAATCATTTAATAGATTTCCCCTAAGGGAAATGCCAAGTTTGGTACTGATGAAACATAAATTGCGACCACTACAGTGTTTGTACAATTCTGGCGATATTTTATTTAAAATAAAAACAATAATAAATGTCAAAAGTAGTGAATGCGAATACACTGTATGTATATATATATATATATATATATATATATATATATATATATATATATATATATATATATATATATATATATATATAATATATATACATATATAACATTGTAACCTCTGTCTGTACATTGATTTTATTCGCGAAAGTTCACGATAACTTTTCGTTTCACATGTCATAGACACCATATCTGCAGTTTGTTTCTTTCGTGTATGTTTGTTTGTTTGTTTGTTTGTTTGTTTGTTTGTTTGTTTGTTTGTTTGTTACCTTTTCACGCATAAACGGCTGAACCGAATTTTATGAAACTTGGTATCTATATTACTACTAACCCAACTTAGACTTTAGGCTATATTAATTTTCTCTGAGACGAACAGGAGTGGGGGTTATAAGGGAAGCCTGAAATTAAAAATAGCTATATTTCGTTTTCTATTGGTTTTTCGGCAAATATGCACATAACAAAAGTTGTTTATTTTGTTATTTAGAGTAACTTTTGTTATATACACTTTTGTCGTATACCGAAGTTTAAATGCGTTATACGCTAAAGATTATAGCGGGAGTCAACAATATTATTTGCCAAAAAAGACTCAACTGAACTAAATCAAACTCGCTATGTGAATTAATACTAACGATTTCCTTATAATAAGCCATACTAACATTTCTAGGGACGGGCAGGAGTGGGGGTTATAAGGGAGGCCTGAAATTAAACATAGCGATATTTCGTTTCCTATTGCTTTTTCAGCAAATACGCACATAACAAAAGTTGTTTATTTTTTTATTTAGAGTAACGTTTGTTATATGCACTTTTGCCGTATACCTAAGTATAAATGAGTTATACGTTAAAACTTTAGCGGGCACTAACGGCTGAACTGAACTTAACAAAACTCGGTATGTCAATTAGCATTAATTCTTCCATGATTATAAGTTATATTAAAATTTTTAGGTTCGAACGGGAGGGGGGTTGTAAGGGAGGCCTGAAATAAAAATTCACCATATTTACATGTATGAGACGGGAAATATAAAAATATGGAAGACTGTGAAGAATTATCGAACAAATAATTCTATTATTAGCAAATCACCGGCAACGACGGGTATTAATCCTAAACACTGGGACGGGTAAATGTCAAAGTATTGTGCAATGTAAAGCCTGCTAAAAAATACCATCACCAGTCAGCCCCAAATGAATTCCCGGGCGAAGCCGGGTATCTGAGCTAGTATATATATATATATATATATATATATATATATATATTTGTCTGTTACTGCTCTAGTGGCCACAATTTATGTCTTATCATTACCAAACATGATATACGTAGCGTGTTTTTTAAGTTAATATCGTTTCGAAATTAAAAAAATATGTGCAAAGATATCAAAATAATTTTATTTTTACACGAAAGCCTGTACCTTAATCTACTTTTCTACATAATTTCCTTCATTATTGAGGCACTTTAAGTTGTTTATTGAGTGTTTAAAATGCCACCGATAATCGCGAGTCCCACCGAATGTGAAGTACGGGCTGTTATAAGATTTCTTAGTGCTAAAGACCTAAAACCGATCGATATTCATCGTGAGATTTGTGCAGTTTACGGACAAAACATTATGAGTGATGGAATGGTAAGAAAGTGGGTGAGAGCAGCAAGATTTAAATTTAAAGATGGCCGCACAAATGTGCATGATGAACAACAGAGTGGGCATCCTTCGGTTGTCAATGAAAGTTTGGTGCAGGAAGTGGACAATAAGGTGAGAGAAAAGAGACGCTTTACGATTTCCAGGTTATTGCGAGGCATTGAAAAATCTGCACCGTTCAATCAAGAACAAAAGACGTGGCAAGCTGAGCAAGGGCATCGTTTTGCTGCATGACAATGCCCGTCCACATGTGGCTAATCAGACCAAAGATCTCATCACATCTTTTAAATGGGAAACTCTAGATCATCCTCCGTACAGCCCTGATCTGGCGCCCACTGACTACCATCTGTTTCTGCACTTGAAAAAACACCTGGGCGGCCAGCGTCTTCAAGAGGATGACAAAGTCAAAACAGATGTGAAGCAGTGGTTAACAAGTCAGGCAGCAGACTTCTATGATGAGGGTATTCATAATCTGGTACAACGTTATGACAAGTGCCTCAATAATGAAGGAAATTATGTAGAAAAGTAGATTAAGGTACAGGCTTTCATGTAAAAATAAAATTATTGAGATATCTTTGCACGTATTTTAGCAGATTTCCCTTAAGGGAAATCAGCTATTGAGGTCGTACTCATGACGGAATTTTCGACATTTTTCTTCAAATGTCCATCGATCCTACCTAGTAGATGACGAAAATGAGGTCCGTTCAAAACTGTATATATATATATCTATATATATATATATATATATATATATATCTATATATATATATATCTATATATATATATATATATATATATATATATATATATATATATATATATATATTTGTCTGTTACCGCTCTAGCGGTCGCAATTTTTGTTTAATCCTTACCAAACTTCATATTTAAGCATTTTATGTAAAAAGACAGATCAAGTTCGTTAACGGCTGAAATCGGACCAGTGGGAGGGGGGGTTTAGAGGGGAGGATTTTCGAAAATTCGAAAAATCTCCGTTACTATACGTCGGATCGAAAACTTGTATAGAACAAATCTTATTGTAAATTAAATTTACTATAAATATTGTTATATACATTTATTCTCTATCTTGAATATTAACCGAGATATTTGCATTTTTCAGTTTTCACCAAACCGCCACTTCTACTCATGTTACGTAAACAATACTCTGATACATAATAAATCACATTATTGGAAGTTTAAATACCAAAAATTGTATTCAAGTTTTGGACTACTAAAATTTTATTGATTGAGATAACAATTATTCTGACTCATTATTAATTACAGTACTAGATATAGTAAATAGTTCTCAATAAAATTAATGTGTTATATTCTGATATATTTCAGTAATTGTTTTTCTTTCCGGTGTGAGGCGGGACCCGTTTGTTTACATTTCTAACCTAACGCTTCCTGTCGGCAGGCTACTGAAATTGGATGAAACATTTCTTATTTCCGTTTGTATTTATTCACGGTGGTGTTGTGTTAGCCGTATGTGTATTTATCTATTACTAAACTTCACGAGGGAAATCTGCTTAGTTTACGCAGCCCCTGCGTGACGGACTTTTTTAAATTTCAAAACGGTACTTACTTAAAAAACACGCCTCGTATAATCATTTTATGCAAAAAGAAAGATGAAGTTCGTTAATGGCTGAAATCAGACCAGGGAGAGGGAGGGGGGTTTAGAGAGGGAGAATTTAGAAAATTCTTAAAATCTACATTATTATGCGTGCAATCGATAAAGTTTAATAGGACTAATGTTATCGCAAATGTAATGCTCTATATATGTGTTGTTATGTACATGTTTTCTTTATCTTGATTATTAACCAAGATATTTGCAATTTTAGTTATTGGATTTCAGTAAATCCCCATTCCTATTCATCTCATAATAACAATATGCTCTTATGTTATGAAGCACTTTATTTGAAGCCTAAATACCAAATATTGTTATCATTCAACTATTAAGTTTTGAGTTAAATGTGAATATGTAACGCACATGGGAAATCTGCTTAGTTAATGCAGCCCTTGCGTGACGGACTTTTAGCAGATTTCCCTTAAGGGAAATCATCTATTGAGGTCGTACTCATGACGGAATTATCGAAATTTTTCTTCAAATGTCCATCGATCCTACCTAGTAGATGACGAAAATGAGGTCCGTTCAAAACTGTATGTATGTATGTGTGTGTGTATATATATATATATATATATATATATATATTTGTCTGTTACCGCACTAGCGGTCGCAATTTTTGTTTGATCGTTATCAAACTCGATATTTAGTCGTTTTATGTAAAAAGAAAGATCAACAAGTTCGTTAACGGCTGAAATCGGACCAGTGGGAGGGGGGGTTTAGAGAGGAGGATTTTCGAAAATTCGAAAGATCTCCGGTACTATACGTCGATCGAAAAATTGTACAGAATCAATCTTATTGCAAATTAAATTTACTATAAATATTGTTATATACATTTATTCCCTATCTTGAATATTAACCGAGATATTTTCATTTTTATTAAATCTGGGCGGCTAACGGGCGGGTGACTTTCCCGCCAAAAGCTAGTTCGGCCGTTTCCTTAACTGCTCGACTCTCGTAAAATTACTCTATTGTAAAACTTCACGTTTACGCAGCCCCTGCATGACGGACTTTTTTATTTTTGAATGGTATCAGATCCTTGACATCATTATTATTATTTTTTCTTTCTATTATAAACGTCCACTTTTTGCTACTATGGCTACTTAGGAAGGGCCATCTACAGGTTACCACCCTTTTCTAGCCAGGATGGGATTTTATTTAATTTGTCACTAAATAAATCCTTATTTCCCCAGACTGGAATCGAACTCGCCACTCTACATTTACCAGGTGTGATTAAGGTTAAAACGTTAACTCGCGTGGTTAACCTGTGCCCTTTTCTTTAAATTACTATGATTTGAATGATGAAACTGTATTCCCTAAATTCTAGGCGCCTTAGAAAATCCGCTAATTACACATACCCTGCGTGACGAACATTTTTAACCCTTTGGCGGGCGTGCTGCGGCATTAGGACCGCAATCTGAACACCTGTCAAAATACTAGGAATAGAAATGACTTCAGCGGGCTGGGGGTTCCAGGTATTTGTATATCAACATGTTCTGACATGTTGAGTCAGTTTTCTGAGGGCTAACAAAATTTGCTACCTTTGTGGGACACATCGAAATAATAGAACAAGTGTTGTATGCAATATGTGCCAAAGGTATTTTTGCCGAAATTGTCAGGGAAATGCTTTATACGAGGAAGAAGAAGTTTGATTATTGTACTTTAATATAAAAAAAAGTTCATTTTTTGTAGTTCCTAATTGATAAATTAAATTTTTTTTCTTGCAAATTTTGAACCGAATATTTTTTCTGTATTTGATCATTTATTACCTTGAACTTATTTCCTTATTATATTACTAATATACTATTACTCTGTATTTATATTACAAAATGTTTGTTCAAACTATATGAAAATAATTAATCATTTTACTCTATTTTTAGTCTGTAAAATAATATTATAAAACATAAAATTATTGTTCCTATACCACTATTCCTACGTTCCTGAATATCCTCTTTTGGTGGTTATTTATAATAAACAATTTATTATTAAAATATCTCAATCATTATTCTACCTATTGCAAGGTTGTTTTTTATATTCCAAAGCTATTTAAAAAAAAAAAAAAAATTTAGCCATCCTTTACTTAGCAATATGATAATGTATAATTTTCATGCATTAGAATTACTGTAAAACCAAAGCAAAAATTAATAAATAAGTAAGTTATTGCTTATTTTCTAATAAAAAAAAGAGAAAAAAACAAAATGCGGTCCAAACACCGTAGCGTGACTGCTAACGTAACTCAAATAGGCGCACCCGCCGGAGGGTTAATCTATCAACCTTCTACATTTATATCTTTAATAATATGTTATATTTCTTACCAATTAATTCTTGTTCAAGGTTTAGCTTGTTTTGAGCAGAAGTGTATATATATTCTTCAACTGTGTTTTCACTGATAAGTCTCATTATATGCACAGGTCTGAAAACAAAAAAATAAATAAATTAATCCTTAATAATTTCGCATTTAAGAATGATTTTTTTAGAATGCTTACAAGTTAAACAATTACGACATTATAAGTAAATTATATTTTATAGCAATTTAGTATTCTCAAATATGTTCATTAGAGTGATAATGAACAGTGAATGCCTTGACTGAAACAGAGATGAGCAGGCAATTGAAACATTTTGTGTAAAAATATTTGCTAAAACTATTGAGTTGTAGACAGAAAGGATAGTAGGAGACATTGAGCCGAACCCTTTCCCTGCTGGAGGAGTCAGCAGGTAATCCCCGGCATGGCCGACCCCCTTAATGGGCAAGGATCGCTATAACAACCTCTCCAATTTTTTTGAAACTATTCTGTTATTATTAATTGTCATTTATAGACTCCCTGACACCATTTTAGAGAAATATAATTTTTCTGAGAGCCAGCGAAATGTGCCCTATAAAGGGTTAAACTTCCGCTATTATTGGGTACTTGAACTAGTTGGCAGCATTTTCTCATTGATGGGGTTTTCCAAATGATGATGTGTGTAATCCTACAATCATTGGGCTTTGTTTTTAGTGTAGGTCTTTCGGTTGAAGTGTAAATAACTAATCCATTTTATTTTATCAAATATGTCTAACTTCATACAGGATACAGTGTTTTTGCAGGGACTTATCCATTACTTCAAAGTTAAGAACAGTGCTGCAGAAAGCAATCAAATTTTAGTGGATGTATATGGAGAGCATGCTCCAGCAGAACAAACATGTTGAAAGTGGTGGTTTCGAGCAGGAAGACAAGGAGCAACCTAGGAAGGCAACAAAATTTGAAAATGAAATTTGATTAAAGTCATTGCTTGATGAAGATCCATGCTAAACGCCAAATAATATTGTTACGTTTACTACAAAAATAATACACGTTGTTTATTCAGTTCTTTTGGATTGCAAAATTAAACGCACAAGCTTTATCACTGCACAATTTATTCGACAGTGTACTGTGTGTGTACACTTGGCAAATTATTCTTAACTATTACTCACAGTATGCACTGATAACTTCACTTCTTATTGCACAGTTCAATAACTCATGATCACTGAAGTTCACAAAAACATGACACTGCACTGCTCTTCACAAAGAACACAGCACTGCACTGATCTACACATAAAACACTTTACTGCACTGCAACTAAAATGGACTGTTCACTAAAGCTGCACTGAACGCATTGTAATCCACTTGAAGGGAACTGAGAACAAACTGACTCTTGGGACGAGCTGAACAGCTTTTATAGCCGAGCAGCTAACATTAAAGAGAAGGCCGAGAATGTGCTAGACGGCGTAGTCGAGACACTTTCGGTGCCAATGGTCCTTCCATTGGTCGGCTCCTTTTATCTACTTTGTACTTCTTAAATATGTGACGAACTCTATTTAATTTTTCATGTACGTAGTTTTTGCAACAATATAATATATACTTTAATTTATTTAAAACCTCATCATAATAGGTATTCTATCTGTTGCAGGTATGGGTAAAACCTTAAGATATTTTTTATAGGTCCACGTAAGGATATGGTGCAAGTTAATCTATTCATTACATGGTTGAACTTAAATGGAAAGTTCTAATTACTGCTGGAATACTCACTTAGTTTGACCAAGCCTATGACACCTATCCTCAGCCTGTTTATCGTTATATGGATTAAAATCGACATCGTGGATTATAACAGTATCTGCTGTAGTGAGATTTATTCCAATCCCTCCAGCTTTGGTAGTTAACAGGAATATAAAAATATTTGAGTCTTCATTATAGTTATCGATTAAGTCTTGCCTAAAAAAGAAAAAAAAAACATTTTAACAAGTTTTTCCCTTAGGGAATGTGTCGTTACAGTACCTCACATAACCCTCTCATTGCGTAAAGTCACTATAGTGGCTTGAATGAAGCCACTACAGTGGCTTTGCGCAATTAAAGGGTTAAAAAAAGAGATAGATGTGTGACCAAGATAACTTTTCAGTTTATTGCTATTTAGGATTCAAATAATGTGCTTCATAATATAACACCTTACTTTCAATATGAGATGAGTAGAAGTGGTGGTTTACTGAGGCCGAAAACTAAAAAATGCAAATATCTCTGTTAATTCAAATATCAAGATAGTGAAAAAACGTATATAAAATTTTTAGAACATTACATTTGCAACAAGATTGGTTCTATAAAAGTTTTCGATCTGACTTATAATAACAGAGTTACTTCAAACTCAACAAAATTAAATATGTTAGCCTCCTGACAACTTCCGCTCACACTTGGGTGTTGCCCAACATGGCTTTACTGAAATTACTTATTAAGAACATTAGAAAATTCGTCTTTTCTATTATTTTCTATAAGTGGTAAATAAATAACAATGGTACCCTAAAAATAATTTAATTTATATTCTAAAAAAGAGGTGAGGGAAAGAGATTGTACCCCTCCATGTAACCTCAAATTGAATTTTCTTAAATGAGTTTAAACGCATATTGTCTTGTTATAATGACATTACCAAGTAAGATTTAATAGTTATAGATAGTACATAGTCATTTCAATAACTTCAACTTATTGGAGGAAATAAGATAATATATAGCACACTTAAAAATTTTGATTCCGTACAACATCCGCTATCTATTACACGTTGTGATAATTTAGCATGACTTTGTTTAAATAAAACATTATACAAATTAAATAATCAAAATGCTCTTATAGTAATCTATCTAATAAATTTCTATTGGAAATAAATAACGAAGTTATTTTCTAATTAAAATAAATAATAAATGAGGGAGGGAGGGGACAGAGATTTATAACCTCCCTAATCAGAATCATACTTAGAACTATCATATAAAAACATAGGGGGCTCAGGTTAGCCATGCGAGTTAAAGCATTGACCTTTATCTCACATGGCAAACCTAGAGTGGCGAGTTCGATTCTCGCCTAGGCAAAGGAAATTATTTAGTGACGAAATTCATTAAATAACATCCTAAAATCCCACCCTGGCTAGAAAAGGGCGGTAACCTGTAGATAACCCGTCCCAATTAGCCTAAGTTGCAAAAAGTGGACGTTAATAAATAATAATAATAATAATAAAAACATAAGTAAATCATTTGTCATAATATGACTATATTAAACACTTTAATGAGTACTAATAAAATGTGACTCCCACTACAGTTTCTAGAATATATCTCGTGTATACCTCATTGTATCACAAAAGTGAATATAACAAAAGTTATTCTAAATAACAAAATAAACACCTTATGATATGTGCATGTTTGCCGAAAAACCGAACGGAAACTAAGTGCATATATTTTTCATATAATGCCTTCCTTACAACCGCCACACCTGATCATCCCTAGAAATTTTGATAAAGCTTATAATCATTGAAGAGTTAATAGTAATTCACATTTCGAGTTGTATTTAGTTTGTAACAGTTGACAGAAGGTCAAAAAATATGAATTAAACAATAAAATCACAACCTTTTTTTAATTTTTCACTCTACATAATGTTTTAATATTTTAAGTAGATGAAAGAAATGGCTATGCTTCCACTGTAACAATTTATTACAACGACAGAGAACTTTCGATGCAGTGCATCATCATCAGTGCCCCATTGACACACAAAAACAATCTCTGTTAAAAAATTTTAGTTAGTTAAAATTTTAGTTAAAAATAGATAACATATAACAATAAAAACTATCTTTCTGAGAATTAAATAACACAGAACTTTTCATACATCCACAGGCCATTTTTTTATTAAATTAAGAAAGTACAGGCAGGATATTATTTATTAACGTCCACTTTTTGCAACTTAGGCTAATCGGGACGGGTTACCTACAGGTTACCACCCTTCTCTAGCCAGGGTGGGATTTTAGGATGTTATTTAATGAATTTCGTCACTAAATAATTTCCTTTGCCCAGGCGAGAATCGAACTCGGCACTCTAGGTTTGCCATGTGAGATAAAGGTCAACACTTTAACTCACATTGCTGACCTGAGCCCCCAGGCAGCATATTAAAACTATCTGAAAAACCTAACATAGACTATTTAGACAAAGAAAGATATTCTTTGTTTAACAAAGGAGAAGGAGAAGAGAGAGGAGACCTAGCGAAGGTCCTGGATGTTGAGCTGACAGCTCTTGGAGCTGGACTGGCACTTCATCCCAGCTAGCTGAGGTAACGAGGCTAATGCTAAGAACTTGAGTGGTGCTAAACATCTCCTTTAATATTAATGTTTTTCTTCAACGTTAGAAGGCCCAATCTAATTTTAACCCCTCAGCCCTGTCCATTGTCCTTCTAAAGGAAGAAAATGCCTGTTGATGTATGAAAAGTTTTATGCGTCATTTAGTGCTAAGAAAGATAGTTTTTATTGTTATATGTTATCTATTTTTACCCTTTATCTAAAATATTTTAATAGAGATAAGTAATTATTGTATTTGTGTGTCAACAGGACACTGATGATGGTACACTGCATCGAAAGTGCTCTGTTGTTTTAATAAATTGTTATAGTGGAAGCGTAGCCATTTCTTTCATCTACCTACATTAGAAGTCACTTCCACCTGCCAGAATACCAACTCAGAATGTTATTATTATTCCCACATCTTCAGAAGTTGCACACGCATACAGACATATCTTTCATCAAAGATTATACGAAGAATAAAATCAATTTACCTATCTAAACTCCTCGTCGACCCATCAAAACGAAGATAATCATGATCTCGTATCCTTAAGTACTCTTCGAGTAAATCCAAAATAAAAACAAATTGGCTAAATATTAATACCCTGTGCCCCTCTTCTTTTAGCTTTGGTAAAATTTCGTCTAACTTCTCAAATTTTCCGCTCTCCAAAAAATGTTTGTCTTCTAATTTGAACTTTCGTATACACTGGAAAAAAAAAGAAGAAAAAAAAGGAAAATGTTAAAAGAAAATTATGAAATAAATAAGTATTAAATTGAATGGTGGTGTGAATCTCTATCGAGGTTAACACAGCAAAAACAGTAGAGCAGCAGACAGTTTCTTCTTTGCAATCTCATAGAGACAGACATAAACTACATATTGAAATTGATGTTTTATTCATATGTGTGTATATACATATATCTTAACTGTTCCTAAAAACTTTTTTATTTTCAAACGGTTTTATTTAGCTTTACCTGTTTCTTTGTTTATTATTATTATTATTTTCTTTGGGTCAAATTTGTTGAAATTTGACACCTTTCCTGTCGATCAATTGATGTGATATTTGGTACACACACAATTAGTTCTGAAGGCAATACAATTTAATACATTTAGTATCTTTGTAAATCCAAGATAGCCACCACTACAAAATGGCGGTGATACTTTTTTCTTTACAACTCCCTCAATATGGATATGAAATGAAAGGGCTTGAATAATAGAATAGAGCACACTATGAAAAACAAATGAACTGGTGAAACTAAATAAAATCGTTTAAAAAATGTAAATCCAATACTGCCGCCAACAAAATGCCAGATTACATATTTTTTCTTCACAACCCCCTCTATACGGAATTCAAATGAAAGGGCATGTCTAGTAGAATACTGTACACTATGACAAATTTCAAATCTAAGATTTCTGCCGGCACAACATGCTATATTTCATATTTGTTTCAATATGGGTAATGGATTTGGGCTCTAGTGCTCACAATTTTTGTTTGACTGTTACCAAAATCGTATTTAGACGTTTTTATGTCAAACTAAAGATGAAGTTCACTACTGGCAGATATGATATGGGGCTAGAGGCCCCTTCCTATAGAGGGATCGAAAATTCAAAATATCTCAGTTATTATGAGATGACAGAAATTTAATTTCCTGTAAATGTTCTCTGTATTTCCGATATTAATGGAAATAATTCATTTTTTTAGTATTTGGTCATCAGTAAATATTTGCTCACAAATATAGATTCCAATTTTTTTCAAGAGGTGATTTTCTCCCTTCAAATCGTAGTTATGTACGATCAAAAAATAGTTTTGTGTTACTCTACTTGCAAACAAAGTTTCAAAATTTTTGGGTTCTCTAACCTGCCTTGTGAGGATAATTTGTAAAACCAAATTTCAAACTATAAATTACTTACTTTGTAAGTCTCGGTCAACTTGTGAATTTCATGGTCTGACATGAAAGTGAGATCTTCAAAAATGTGCTCCTTATTGTCTCCCTTATAGTCCATGTCGAACGATAGGCGATCGGCAATATCACGCAACTTACTTTCCTGCAAAATAATCGATACAATTAATTAGTAAAATATAGCAAATCAGAAGAAATGGAGAAAGAGATGTATAGTTTTCAAAAAAAGTGTTTACACGTCCAGTTTTTGTAAAACTATTATATTAGTATACAAGGTTTTCACTCACTTTTGCAATAGTAAAATGTATTAACGAAAACTGTCAAGATGTAGTCCTTTCTGACATGATTATATAAAAATTGAAAACATTAAAATTCCAAGGAAAATCATTATTTAAAATATATTCTAATATCACAATATTAGCTTTGTGAGTTAAAGCATTCCCTTTAATCTCACATCGTGAAGCTAGGGTGGTGAGTTCCATTCCCTGTTTGGGCAATAAGAATTGAGGGGGAGTGATGGATTCATTACATAAAATCCTTAGTCCCACCCTGGCTAGAAAGAGTGGTAATCTGTAGACAACTCAATTAGCCACAGTAGCAAAAAGTGGACATTAATCAATAATAATAACATATATCACAATACCAATAGAAATGAATATGTGTAAGGGACTTATGTGGGTACACACGTGGTAAAGGTGAGGTTCTCAAAGTACTAAGTAAATCTAGAGTCCTTCAATTTCCATGAGGTAAGAGGGATTTACTAAGTGCCAAACACATTGATAAAATCTCTAGATCCATGCTGGCTCCTCACAAAAACTCATACACTCAGCTCTACTACGACTCTCTCTCTCTCTCTCTCTCTCTCTCTCTCTCTCTCTCTCTCTCTCTCTCTCTCTCTCTCTCTCTCTCTCTATCTCTCTCTCTCTCTCTCTCTCTCTCTCTCTCTCTCTCTCTCTCTCTCTCTCTCTCTCTCTCTCTCACTCACTCTCTCTCACACTCTCTTGTCTCTTCTCTCTCTCTCTCTCTCTCTCTCTCTCTCTCTCTCTCTCACACACACACACACACACACACACACACAAAAACACACACACACACACACACACACACACACACTCCCCATCTCTCTTTCTCTCTCGCACACACACCCTCTCTCTCTTTCTCACACATACACTCCTCCTTTTTCATTCTCTCACACATACACCCCCCCCCCTGTGTTTCCCTCTCACAAACACACACACTCTCCCCCTCTCTCTTTCCCTCCCACACACAAACTCCACCACCCCCCTTTACAAATATGCTCTCCCCTCCCTCACTACTTCTATCTCTCCCTCCCCCCTCTCCACTCTTCCTCTCAAACAAACACCATCTCTCTCTCCTCCCATTTGGCAGTAATATTCTGAAGGAACTATAACCTACCTGTAATATTGTGAATATAGATGTATGATTTACCTGATATATATATCTGCAGGCAAGCGGGTGGTTAGCTAACCTCCTCAGCTGCATGAACGATGACATATAGTTATAGTTATCCCTGTCGTTCTTGGCACACTCCCTCACCAGCCTGCTATACTCATCATACTTCTCCTGCTGCTCCTTCGCTAGCACACATTTCAGCACGCTTGTAGATTTCTTGGGCAAATCGGACAGAACATCAGACTTGAGCCTCCTCAATACAAACGGTTTCATAATACGTTTCGCAAGATCGATTTGCTTCTGCTCAAAAGTAGGAATGTTTTCGACCGGAAGCTTACTGTTTTTCGAAAAGAATGTTTTTATATACTGTATTTTATCGGCAAACATATTAGGCATTACAAAATTTAATAGTGACATCAATTCTAACAAATTATTCTGTAGAGGTGTCCCAGTAAGTAGAATTCTCCTCTTAGCATTAATACTGAACAGGTGACCATACCTTGAAAAAACAAACAAATAAAAACACTATTAAAATTCTAACTCAATAAAAAATCAAATAGTTGGGACATTTTATAAAGTATTGCTTCATACACACTAAATCTTGGCAATGTAAAACAAAAAAAAAATCAATTATAGTAGTCATTCACAAAAAGATAGCCCGAGTTTTATATTGGGCACTTGATTTAGTTGGTAGCATTTTCTCATAGATTGCGCTACTAGTGGGGTTTTTCAATTGATGGTTTGACCCCTCCTCACCGTGAGTTTAAAAGTGTTGACACACACTACTACCGACTCGTTTACTCAACTAGATTCACTAAAATTTGAGGGTGTTTGGCAATGCTTTTATTCATGTTAAAATAATGAAGAACTCCCAACAAAAACACTTTATCCAGTACAATGTTAGACATATCTCATAAAATAAAATGTTAGTTATTTGTGCTAAGTTTAAAAATGTTGCCCTCAACCCCTGTTCAGGACAGCCATTCGAACTAAAGTGTTCGCCATAACTCACATAGCAAACCTAGAGTGGTATATTCGATTTCCTCCTTGGCAATATGAACTTATTTATTGAGGACCTCTTTAAATAAAATTCTTAGTCCCTGGCTAGAAAAGTGTGGTAACCTGTAGATAAACCGTCCCAATTTGACATTGTAGCAAAAGGTGGATGTTAATAAATAATATTAATGAAAGTGTAGATGTTGAGTTGGAAGACATCCAACAAAGATTGAAGACGAAGAATTATTGCACTGCTTGATGAAGATCTATACCAAATATTGGATATTAATAATATATTTAAAACCATTTTTGTTAATTAAAACCTCAATTTTTGAAAATAAAAATTTGCTACAAATTAATTCAAATACCCGATACAATAACAAATATTTTAAAAAAAATTGTTCCCCCTCCAAACCCCCCTTCTCCTCGTTCAATTGCATCCATTAACAAACTTAATCTTTTTTTTGACATAGCAATGCATAAACGTTACATGATGAGCAAACGTTTCACATTGAACAAAAATTACAACCGCTGAAGTAGTAACAAACAAACAAATATATTTATATATATATATATATATATATATGTGTGTGTGTGTTTGTGTGTGTGTGTGTTCTGTGTTTGTATATTTTTTTTTTCTTTTAGACCTGTGATCAATGTTGATAAAAGAAGATTTAATCTAGGACATCTAGTAGATCTACATGCACTATGGCATGAGTCAAATAGTGTGGCTTTTATAAGTTATTTTAGTGGGGTTGACAAGGAGCTGATCATGATAATTTATATATATATATATATATATATATATATATATATATATATATATATATATATATATATATATATATATATACTAGCCTAGATACCCGGCTTCGCTTGGGAAATCATTTGAGACGGAAAGATTTTATTTTTTTTGTGTGGCAGAGCTACTATATGTAGAACTGCTCTTCCCGTCTAGGCGAACTTTTCCCCAAAGTAACTTATGGCGACTTATGGGGAAAAAAAAAAATTAGGTTTGAAGAATAAATGAAAATAAGTCTTTAATCATTCCCTCTCCACTTTTTGACGCTACCGTGAATAATTCAAATCATAATCATGGATAGCATTTATTATAATTAAATATCATCTATAATGTGCGAATTTTGTATATAAGATCTAGCTAACAACCCGGCAATGCCCGGGAAATCATCGTTCACCGACTAATGATTGCATTTCTATAGAAAATCGTTGAAAAATCAATTGGAATCGGAATATCACAATTTTTCATTTCAGGCCTCCCTCATAACCCCCACTCCCGTTTGGACCTAAAAATTGTAATCCTATAATCATGGAAGAATTAATGCTAATTCACATTCCGAGTTCTTTTAAGTTCGGTTCAATAGTTAGTGCCCAACAAAATTGTTGGCCCCCGCTCTATAATGTTTATTTTGATAAAATTTTAATGATAATTTTTTAAAAAATGTTTATTTTCATCAAAAAACTTTTAGATTTGCCATAAGCTAAGGGAAATTTTAATCGAAGTACAGTTAAAAACACTATAATTGATCACTTATCGAGCGGGATGATAATGATTAAATTACTAAATTGGCTATAAAAAAATAGGGGTTGGTGATAAAAAAGTAAAAATTTAGGGTTGTATGTATTTTTTAATGCCACATTATAAAAAAATAAAAACAAAAAATTTCGTCCTAAAATTAAAAAAAAAATGTTAAGGGTGAACAACCCTTATCACTTAGGGGTAAAATAGATAGTAGCCGATTCTCAGACCTACTGAATACGCATATAAAATTTGGTAAAAATCGGTAAAGCCGTTTCGGAGGAGTACGGTAACTAACATTGTGACATGGAAATTTTATATATATATTATATATATATATATATATATATATATATATATATATATATATATGTATGAATTTGTAAACTCTGTCTGTACATTGATTTTTTTCACGAGTTTTCACGATAACTTTTCGTTTCACATGTCATAGACACCATAACTACATTTTGTTTATTTCGTGTGTGTGCAGAAATGTTGCCAAAGCGTTGTAATAAGTGTATTGAACTTAGAGGAGAATATATTGAAAAACAGTAAAACCAGTTTTTTTTCTTTCACCTTTCCTTCTATCCCAGGCCGGAAACTTTTGGACCTTACTACGTAAATACTAAAATCCATGTGTGTGTAATGTTTTGATCCTGCACCACATTAGCAAATTAGAAAAAAATAGATTGGAGTATTGATTTAGTAAATAGAAAGGCGAATTTATGTCAATAAAAAGCTTAGTTATTTACCTTTGAGTATTCATATTCTTCAACATATGAGCCTCATCGAAAACTACATAGTCTATGTTTATAATTCGAAACATTTTCCTCTCCTCGTAATTAGTACCAATAATCTTATACGTTGTTAGAATAACATCCATAGTTCTAAACTTGTCTTTGAACCACTGGACCCTGAGAGCCCTCCTTTCATCAGGAGATCCGTGATACACGACAACCCTGAGCGTGGGTGACCATCGGGCGAATTCCACAGCCCAGTTCTCAAGCGTTGTAGCCGGGACGACAATGAGATGGGGATTGTTGACCTCGCCCACTTGATGGAGGTAAGAGAGGAACGCTATGACCTGTATCGTCTTCCCAAGACCCATCTCATCGGCTAGGATCCCGCTCAGCTGCTGGTAGTGCATCACGACGAACCAGTTCAGCCCGACCATCTGGTAGCTCTTCAGCTTCAGTCCATCGCTGAGTATCGAAGGCTGTTCTTTGAGGGATGTCGCCCCAGCAGCGATGGCTTCCTCCGTTGAAACTGCTATCTTCAAACACTTTTCCATTAGTTTAGACACAATAGTCCTCGTTTTTAACACATCTAACGCTAAATTTAAAACATGTCCATTTAAATATTTCACAGTTTCGAACTTTTGAACCTGAAACAAAGAACAAAAGAATAAATCAATAAAAAAATAACATTTAAGAAAAAACCTTCTAAAGCTGTTAGCACTTAAGTTCAGTTTGTATATTGGAGGCAGTTTTCTGACACAATATACAAACTACACTGGTAATGACAAAATCTTAAATTTTGGAAATATGAAATTTAAGGTGTTAAGCTAAACAATAAGAGCACATGAATACTACAGAATCCTGTATTTTATAAAAAAAATACTGATCCATAAATTGAATCCCCGAAACAAAACCTTCTTTCTAAAGCAGTAAAAATAACTTTTTCATTTGTTTTTAAACCTTTTCTTAATTACTTCTGAATTTTGGCATCATTTTACAGGTTCTTGAAAACCTTGTCTGTCAGTTCTTCCGTCTGTTACTCAAGAACTTAAAAATTTGTCATGCGGGGGCTGCGTAAACTAAGCAGATTTTTCATGCAAAGGTTTACAATAGATAAATATATATACAGGTAATACAACTTGAATGCCAAGTGAATAAATACAAACGATAATGAGAAATCTCTGAGTCAACTTACAATACAAGTTAATAATCTCTGCAACCGAAAGTGGCTGAATTGTAAACAAACAGGCCAGCCAATCTCATAGCACTGAATAGATGGATACACCGGAAAGACAAACAATTAATGAAATACACTCAACCTCAAAAAAAACCGGACACTTCATTTTTGTCGTATTAAAAGCTAATTTTCAGCAATTTTCTTTATGTGGGTATTCTAGTTATTACAGAGAATTTAGAGTCTAAGTCCATTGAACTAATCCCTTCAGGATTAGTAAACAATTAGATAAAACTCAGATTAGATTTATTTGTCGTGAAGTTGATCTATTCTAAACTGTAAGTAGTTTTTCGCATATTTAAACATCTTTAATTATTAACCAAGCATTTTCTTTATTTAATGTTTTATTTTTATTTCGGTCCAGAATAATGGGTCTTTCAAACTTAGATGGAAGGCCGGAGCTTACGTTACATTGCCGAAACGCTTGGGGTAGCAAAGTCTACCATTCACTGTAATAAAAATGAAGAATAATTTTTTTTTTTAAATGTGTTAATTTATCTTTTTCTTTTTTTTTATTTTGTATTTTTTTGTAAATAATCAATAAAAATTATTCACTTTTGGCAGATTTGGTTTAAATAACCTATAGATTAACCAATTATTTTAATTAAAAAGATTAATATACATATATATTAAGTATTTAACAAAATTATAAGACTAAATCTAAGTGTCCGGTTTTTTTTGCAGTTGAGTATATATCTGAATATAACATATTAATTTTAGTAATCCCCGAACAAAAGAAGGGGGGGAGGGTCAACAGAACGTATTTGCATATATCTCACAAAGTCAAAGTTCAAAGAAAACAATATTTGGTATTTAAACTTGTAATGAAGTGGTTCATGAAATAACAGCTTAATCTTAATGACATGAGTAGAAGTGGGGGGTTTGCTGATGGCTGAAAACTGAAAAATGCAAATATCTCGGTTAATATTCAGGATAAAGAACAAATGTATATAGCAACATTTATAGTAAATTTAATTTGCAATAAGATTGGTACAATGTTTTGATCTGATGTATAGTAACAGAGATATTGAATTTCCTAAATTCCTCCCTCCCCCTGGTATATAATTTTGAGCGGACCTCATTTTCTTCATATCATAGGTAGGATTGAGGGATATTTGAAGAAGTTTTTCGAAAATCGCGTCATGAGTACGACCTTAATAGCTGAAATCTTACTGTGTTTAAAGTGTGATTTTTAGTCCTAATATGTTGTTTATATTTATGAATTTACGAATTTTAGCTTCCAACTTCCGGTATCCTTAACAGAATTTATTAGTGTTCCATGAGAGTACATCAAGAAAATTGCCGAACCATGGAACAACCTGATGGCAATAATATTATTAATATAACAATAATATTATTCCAAACTTCAGTTTTAGCAGATTGCCCTTAAGGGACATCAGCTTTAAATGTCCATCGATCCTATCTAGCAGATTACAAAAATGAGGTCCGTTCAAAACTGTATATGTATATATCTATATATTTGTCTGTTACCGCTTTGGTGGTCGCAATTATTATTTAATCGTTACGAAACTCAATATTTAGTCGTTTTATGTAAAAAGAAAGATCAAGTTCGTTAACAGCTGAAATCGGACCAGGGTGAGGGGGGGTTTAGAAGGGAGGGTTTTTGAAAATTCTAAATATCTCCGTTACTATACGTTGGATCAAAAAATTGTATAGATTCAATCTTATTGCAAATTAAATTTACTATAATTATTGTATATACATTAATTCTCTAACTTGTATATTAAACGAGATATTTGCATTTTTCAATTTTCAGCCTTCAGCAACCCCCACTTCTACTCATGTTACATGAACAATACTCTATTATATAATAAACCACATTTTTGAAGCTTAAATATCGAATATTGTATTCAAGTGACCTTTATTATGCGAGGTACATGCAAATATGGCCTGGTGACCCCCCGCCCCCCATCTTAAAGTCTTGGAATACTAAAATTTGATTGATTGAGATAACAATTATTCTGACTCATTAGTAATTACAGTACTAGATATAGTAAATAGTTCTTAATAAAATTAATATGTTATATTTCAGTAATTAATTTTCTTTTCGATGTGAGGCTGGCAGATCTGTTTGTTTAAGTTTCCGGTGTGAAGCTGGCAGATCTGTTTGTCTAATTTTCAAATGCTTCCTGTCGGCAAATTATTGAAATTGACTGAAACATTTTTTAGTTCTGTTTGTATTTATTCACTTAATAGTGTTGCGAAAATTAAATAGATGAATAATCCTTCAGAGAGAGAGAGAGAGTCGCGTATTTGGAGAGTGTGGCGTAGATCGAAGCTGCCGATAGAAAGTTCTAGCCTCTATGGACTCGTCGCCTGGCCCAGCCTCGAATGAAAGAGACAATTCCCCTTTGATGTATGCCGACAAGCTATATAAGGGGGGCCTGCCGGGAGCGAGGCAGTTTATGATCAGCGATCTTGATGGTCTACAGTGCGACTTAGTGCAGTACGGTAAAGAGTTTTTATAAGAAGAACAGTGTTGTGCCGTGACAGTAAGTAACAGTTTAGTGCCGTATTTAAGACAGTGCAGTGCCGCGAAGTAAAGGACAGTGAAGTGCCGCGAAGCAAAGGACAGTGAAGTGCCGCGAAGTAGAGGACAGTGCAGTGCCGCGAAGCAAAGGACAGTGCAGTGCCGTCTTTCTGTGAATTTCAGTGAATTATTGGACTGTGACTCATTGAAGAACAGTAACGCTATCAGTGTATACTGTGAGTAGTAATTAAGAATAATCACCAAGTTTATTGTGCATTGTGAAATAAATTTTGCAGTGATAAAAACTGTGAAACTTGCGAGTATTTAATTTTGCAATCCAAAAGAACTCTTATTAAAAACGTTTATTACTGGTTTTGGTAATAAAAACGTAACAATATTCACAGTGGCGTTGTTTTAGGAGTATGTAGATTTATCTAGTACTAAACTTTACGAAATTTGCTTAGTTTACGCAGCACCTGCGCGACAGACTTCTGTTTTATTACATGAAACCTATTTTGTTAAGGGATCAATTCATCTATGAATAACAGCTATTCTAAAGTTCGACTACTTTACTAAACATGTTGCAGGTTATTCATATTGTGATGAATATGAATATAACAGGATGATTTTGTGCATAGGCTAATCCAAATTTTATATTCACACAAATAACATAGCTGAAATAGAAATAAGAAGACGAACCAGATCTCTCCATCCTTCGAAAGGGCGAGCTTCCAAAATGGCGTTCGCTTTGTTCTGGGTGCATGTTGGTATCTGGAGCAATTCTACAGCTGTAGCTTCATTGAAGAACTCAAAAACTTTCTTCTGAGAAGCTGACATCCGATTCGAGACTTCCGTATCGGAATCTGCATCACTAAAAATAAATTTTTAACAACAAGTATGAAAGAACAATCAAATTATTTATGCATCGTAGTTAAATAATAAATGAATCTTCGAATACCTGTCGTAGACATTATCGCTCCAATCATCCACCTCTCCAAGTCCTTCAGACTTTTTACTCTTTTTAGCTGTAACAAAAGGAGTGTGCTCAAAAAACGAAAAGCAAAAAAAAAAAAAAACGGAACGGAAAAAGAGTGATCCATAGCATACGATGATGTTTGAAAAGTTTCATTGGTATACCAGTCTTATATGAAGCAAACAATATTGTATATGGAAACACCAGGGTGATGAAAATAATATAAATGAAAATGTAAGTTAGCAGGTGGAAAAAAATAAGGAAAAGGGAAAACAAAAAAAATAAATAAAGAAAAAAAAATGAAAAAGGAAACTGAAAAAAATAATAAAAAAAAAAAATCAATAGTTGATTTTTTAAGGAAAATCTGCTGAAATCAACTTGAGGGAAAGGTAAAGTTCAAGTCAATCCTATTTGTGTTCCAATTATTTTTTATAATGTAAATATCGAAGGCAAAGTCTAAAAATACGATATTTTTCTTGACTATAAATAACTACTCTCTGAAAATAAATAGAGAAATTAAATTTACATGGATTTAAAATCAAAATTAAATAAAAAGGATATTGCATTGGTTTGGGTACGAGAGGATGGAGCCCAAAAACATGAAAATATTGAAAGGTGGCGAAGTGGAAACCAAGAGGAATTGGAAGGTTTTAGCTGCAGATTCAGCGAAATGGTTTAAGTTGCTGGAAAAGGCCAAGGTCCTCCAATTATTGTAGCACTTTGCAGTTAGTTAAATACAACTATTTTCATATAAATACCTTTTTTCTTCTTCCTTTCTTTAGGAGGCGATTCTGCACTGCGTTTTTTCACACCGTTTTGATTCCTTTCATTATGTATTGGCTCAGTCTTTTTCTTGAAGTGAAAGGAGCTCAAAGTCTTTATTCTTGAGTACTTCTTTGGAGCTACTAAAATAAACAGATTAAAGATACTTCCGAATAAAGGTTAAGTACAAACAAAGTTGAAAACATGTGTTACCCTCTTCAACATTTTCATCTTCCGAATCAGAAATAACTATGGCTTTTTTCTTTCCCGTATGTGAAGGTTTGTTGTCTATTCTAGAGTCTTGGCTCTCAGAATCCGATATATTATGCACGGAGCCTGATATGCTGGCTATTTGCAGTCCTGATTTTGGACTTTGGCTTCTTGAACCATTAACTTCTAAAAAGAATAAAAATAAAACAATATAGAAAAATTTCTTAGATTTCATAATCATACAATTCCTTTAGACTTTTTACCCCTTTTAGCTGTAAGAAAAGAAAAGTTATACAAATAGTGAGATATGTTTTACTCAAATATAAAAAAGTTCATGATGCCACAGTGACCCGACAATTCAATATGTATCATTAGGACGCAAAGGGTCCAATTTTCAAAATACTCTTTAATAAAAGCTCTTCTACATTTTGTGTTTTCCCTAGTGCCCCTTCAGGGAAAAAATCTAACAATAATACTAAAAAGTCCGTCTAACAGGGGCTGCGTAAACTAAGCAGATTTCCCACGTGAAGCTATACAATAGAGAAATCTCTATACGAGAGCCCTCTCTCTATACGATCGTTATCGGCCCACATTTAATAAAAATACAAATATCTCGGTTAATATTCAAGATAGAGAATAAATGTATAGATCAATATTTATTGTAAATTTAATTTGCAATAAGATTGGTTCTATACAATTTTTTGATCCGACGTATGGTAACGGAGATATTTTGAATTTTCAAAAAACTTCCCCTCTAAACTCCCCCTCCCCCTGGTCCGATTTCAGCCGTTAACGAACTTGATCTTTCTTTTTACATAAAACGACTAAATATCGAGTTTGGTAACGATTAAACAATAATTACGACCGCTACAGCGGTAACAGACAAATCAATATATATATATATATATATATATATATATATATATATATATATATATGTGTGTGTGTGTGTGTTTTTATGTATTTATATATATATATATATATATATATATATATATATATATATATATATATATATATACATACAGTTTTGGACGGACCTCATTTTCGTCATCTCCTGGGTAGGATTGATGGATATTTGAAGAAAAATTTCCAAAATTGCGTCATGAGTACAACCTCCATAGCTGATTTCCCTTAATGGAAATCTGCTAAAAAATCTGTCACACAGGGGTTGTGTAAACTAACCTGGTGTTAGTAACTAAGCTCACACCAATCAACGACATATAGTTTTGGGGAAACAATTTTTATTTTCGAAAGTACTTGAGCTGCATATCATATTAAAGCTTATTTATTAAAAAGCTATAATTTGACACAAATTTCATGTCTATCTTATTAGGAGCTGAGATATTCTGGTTTAAAGATAGTAACGTTTCCCAACGTTTTTCCACAAAAATCCACATTTTTTTTTCTTTCAAACTTTACCATATTATAACTCCAAAAATAATAGAGAAAATAAATCTGATACTTCGCAAATAAACTAACTTTATAACCTAGAATAAGTGTACAAAATTTCATTATGTTCTGAAAAGGTTGGGCTGTGTTGATTGATGTGACCGACTCGCCCAGGGTGTGATTAATGATTTTATTTAGTTGGTTTGACACTAACTAATACTAATGTCATCAGGTATCGAACCCACGATTCTAGGTTTACCGTGTTTATTAAGACCAAATAAGAGTCCTAACCTCAGAAGGCTATAGAACTTCAAACTTACAATAAATGAAAAATGCATTTATGGTCATGGTCAATTTCGCCCAAATTCAATACCTTTTTTTTTAAAAAAAAATGGAAATAAAAAATTTGACCCTCCTCTACTAATTGTATTTATTAATAATACAATAATTCGTCACTGGGTATGTCATTGTACTGATTTATTCAAAACGTGTATATTTTTAGCAGATTTCCCCTAAGGGAAATCAGCTATTGAGGTTGTACTCATGACAGAATTTTCGAAATTTTCCTTCAAATGTCCATCGATCCTACCTAGCAGATGACGAAAATGAGGTCCGTTCAAAACTGTATATGTATATATATATATATATATATATATATATATATATATTTGTCTGTTACTGCTCTAGCGGTCACAATTTCTGTTAGATCGTTACCAAACTCGATATTTAGCCTTTCTATGTAAAAAGAAAGATCAAGTACGTTAACGGCTGAAATCAAACCAGTGGGAGGGGGGGGGTTTAGAGGGGAGGATTTTTGAAATATCTCCGTTACTATACTTCGGATCGAAAAATTGTATAGAATCAATCTTATTGCAAATTAAATTTAATATAAATATTGTCTTATATATTTATTCTTTATCTTGAATATTAACCGAGATATTTGCATTTTTATTATATCTGGGCGGATAACGGATGAGAGTGAGTTTCCCGCCAAAAGCTAGTTCGGCCGTTTTCTTGACTGCTCGTCTCTCGTGAAATTTCTCTATTGTAAAACTTCACATGGGAAATCTGCTTAGTTTATGCAGCCCCTGCGTGACGGACTTTTTATTGTTCACACAAACTAGTTGTTTGGAACAACCTAAACACAAAATTAAATCGAATGTATTTATTTCATTAAATGTTAAAAAAAAAAAAAAAAAAAAATACGATACATCACATATTTTTGTTTTATATTAAAAATTGACTAATAATGTGTTCATTAATTTCTTTACATATTATTAAACAGAATTTATACTTATATTGTAGAGTTGTTATACTAACTCCATGAATACACTATAAAATCTATCAATAATTATGTAAAATAAATTAATTTTGTTAATTAATAATGTTTTGTAATCATAATAACACTGTAAATACGATAGGTACAACGTAACTCGTGCTACTAGCACACATCTTTAAGTAAATATAAATAAATAAAAATGTATTAATAGATTTAGTTAAGAAATAATTGTATAGAAAATTAGTAAATTTAATACCCTTAGGATATGGCAAAAATGGTATTTACAATAGATTAGTTGATATTATTTAAGACATAGAGTAAAACAGGGACTTGTAAACAGCATTATACTACTATAAACGGCATAATAGCCTAGTTGTTGATTGCCCAAATCATATTAATCCTTAATCCTAACACTCGAAATATACGTATAATGTGCATTTTTACTTTATTGACATGGTCTGTTATTAATGTTACATTTATTAAAAGGTGGCACACTTTTTAAATGATGAGAAACTTTTCCCCGCCTTAAAGAGACAATGTACCTTGTCATAAATTATTTGTTGACATATTTTAATGAAAATTATTTTGATGTTTTATTTAATAATTGAAATTTTTGATAGTATTAGTCCTAGAATTTGATTTATTTTAAAAGGTGACACGTTTTATAAATGATGAGAAACTCACCCCCATCTTAATGAGCCCTTCCTGCAACCTGAATAGCAGAAGTGATGTAGTGGAGGAGAACACTATGCCTTTTTAGCATATTTCCATTAAGGGGAAATCAGCTATTGAGGTTGTACTCATGATGCGATTTTCGAAATTTTTCTTCAAATGTCCATCGATCCTACCCAGGGGATGACGAAAATGAGGTCCGTTCAAAACTGTATATATATATATATATATATATATATATATATATATATATATATATAGATATATATTTGTCTGTTACTGCTCTAGCGGTCGCAATTTTTGTCTTATCGTTACCAAACTTGATATATAATCGTTTTATGCAAAAAGAAACATCAAGTTTGTTAGCAGCTGAAATCGGGCCAGGGGGAGGGGGGGGGGTTTAGAGGGGGAGGATTTCGAAAATTCTTAATATCTCTGTTGTTATGCGTAGGATCAAAAAAGTGTATGGAACCAATCTTGTAAATGTAATGTTCTATAAATGTTGTTATGTATATTTTTTCAATATCTTGATTATTTACTGAGATATTTGCATATTTTAGTTTTTGGTCTTCAGTAAAGTCCCACTCCTACTCATCTCATATTTTCAATATTCTATTATGTTATGAAGCACTTTATTTGAAGCCTAAATACCACATATTGTTTTAATTGGACTTTTACATTTTGAGATAAATCCAAATACGTGGTGCACGTGGGAAATCTGCTTAGTTAACGCAGCCCCTGCGTGATGGACTTTTACTAGAAGTATTAGGTTCGTGGCCAAAAAAGAGTATTATCCTCACAAGGCAATTGAACTTCAAATATACAATTAACAGATAATGAATTAATGGTAATGGGAAGCTGGGCTGAAATTGACGATGACTATTAATACATTCATCACTGGATACGGCATTGTACTAATTAATTCAAAACGTGTATATTTCTGTTCACACAACCAAGTTGTTTGGGACAACTTTGACACAAAATTAAATTGAATGTATTTATTTCCATTAAATGCTAAAAAATAAAAAAAAAAAGTCCGTCACGCGGGGGCTGCGTAAACTAAGCAGATTTCCCTCGTTTAGTAATAGATAAATCTATATACTGGTAACACAGCACCACCGAGAATAAATACAAACGGTAATAAGAAATGTTTCATCCAATTTCAATAACCTGCCGACAGGAAGCGTTAGGGGTTAGAAATGTAAACACTGGAAAGAAAAACAATTACTGAAATATATCAGAATATAAAATATTAATTTTATTGAGAACTATTTACTATATCTAGTACTGTAATTAATAATGAGTCAGAATAATTGTTATCTCCGTCAATCAAATTTTAGTAGTCCAAAACCTTAAGACGGAGGGGGGGGTCACCAGGACATATTTGCATGTATCTCGTATAATAAAGGTCTCTTGAATACAATTTTTGGTATTTAAACTTCGAATAATGTGATTTATTATGTAGCAGAGTATTGTTAATGTAACATGAGTAGAAGTGGCGGTTTGCTGATGGCTGAAAACTGAAAATATCTCGGTTAATATTCAAGATAGTGAAGAAATGTATATAACAATATTTATAGCAAATTTAACTTGCAATAAGGTTGCATCTGTACAAATTTTCAATCCGACGTATAGTAACGGAGATATTTTGAATTTTCGAAAATCCTCCCCTCTAAACCCCCTTCCACTGGTCCGATTTCAGCCATTAAAGAAATTGATCTTTCTTTTTACATAAAGCGACTAAATATCGAGTTTGGTAACGATAAAAAAAAAATTGCGACTGCTAGAGCGGTAATAGACAAATATATATATATATACAGTTTTGAACAGACCTCATTTTCGCCATCTACTAGGTAGGGCCGATGGACATTTGAAGAAAATGTCCGCCATAAGTACAACCTCAATAGCTGATTTCCCTAAAGGGATTCTGCTAAAAAAGCATAATAGGACACAAGACATATTTTTGTTTTATATTAAAAAATGACTAATATTTTGTTAATTAATTTCTTTACATATTATTAAACAGGGGCTCAGGTTAGCCATGTGAGTTAAAGTGTTGACCTTAATCTCACATGAGTGGTGAGTTACATTCCCCCTTGTGCAAAGGAAATTATTTAGTGATGAAATTCCTTAAACAACATCCTAAATCCCATCCTGGCTAGAAAAGGGTGGTAACCTGTAGATAACCCGTCCCAATTAGCCTTAGTTGCAAAAAGTGGACGTTAATAAATAATAATAATATTATTAAACAGTACTTACACTTCTATTGTACATTTGTGATAAAATTAGCACTAATTCCATGAATACACTTTATAAAATCTATCAATAATTATACAAAATAAATTAATTTTGTTAACAATCATAACACTCTAAACATGCATTTTTACTTTATTCATATGCTCTGTTACTTGTCTTACATTTATTAAAAGTCCGTCACGCAGGGGCTGCGTAAAATAAGCAGATTTCCCATTTGAAGTTTAGTAATAGATAAATATACATACTGGTAACACCACCATGAATAAATACAAATGGAAATAAGAAATGTTTCATCCAATTTCAATAAACTGCCGACAGGGAGCGTTAGGTTAGAAAAGTAAACAAACGGGTCTGCCCGCCTCACACCGGAAAGAAAAACAATTACTGAAATATATCAGAATATAACATATTAATTTTATTCAGAACTATTTACTATATCTAGTACTGTATTAGAGACCTTAATAATGAGTCAGAATAATTGTTATCTCAATCAATCAAATTTTAGTAGTCCAAAACCTTAATAGGGGGGGGGGGGTCACCAGAACATATTTGCATGTATCTCGTATAATAAAGGTCTCTTCAATACAATTTTTGGTATTTAAACTTTGAATAATATAATTTATTATGTAGCAGAGTATTGTTTATGTAACATGAGTAGAAGTGGCAGTTTGCTGATGGCTGAAAACTGAAAATATCTCGGTTAATATTCAAGATAGTGAATAAACGTATATAACAATATTTATAGTAGATTTAATTTTCAATAAGATTGATTCTATACAATTTTTCGATCCGACCTATGGTAATGGAGATATCTCGAATTTTCGAAAATCCTCCCCTCTAACCCCCCCTCCCCCTGGACCGATTTCAGCCGTTAACGAACTTGATCTTTCTTTTTACATAAAACGACTAAATATCGAGTTTGGTAACAATTAAACAATAATTGTGACCGCTAGAGCGGTAACAGACAAATATATATATATATATATACAGTTTTGAACGGACCTCATTTTCGTCATCTACAGGGTAGGATCGATGGACATTTGAAGAAAAATTTTGAAAATCGCGTCGTGAGTACAACCTCAATAGCTGATTTCCCCTAAGGGAAATCTGCTAATAAAAGGTGGCATTCTTTATAAATGATGTGAAACTTGTCCCCGCCCTAAAGAGACAATATACCTCGTCATAAATTATTTGTTGACAGATTTTTATGACAAATATTTTGTAGTTTTATTTAATAATAGAAGTTCTTGATAGTATTAATCTTAGAATTAGATCTATTTTAAAAGGTGACACGCTTTATAAATGATGAGAAGCTTGTCCCCCGCCTTAAAGAGACATTAAATTATTTGTTATTACCTGGTCATCAATTATTTGTTGAGGGATTTTTATGACAAATATTTCATAGTTTGGGTGGAATGCAGTTTAACCCCACCCTTGGTCGAAATGACCGATGACGTATTTTGGAAATTTTTGAATGCGGTCAATAAAGTCTATCCTCCACAGTCCAAGGATCCACCAAATTAAGGTGTGTTAAAAAAAATAAAGTTTAAAAAAAAATGGCTGCAGTCACTATTTTCAAAAGTGCGCCACTAATGGTGGGGTTAAACTGCATTTTCGCCCATAGTTTTATTTAATAATTAAATTAATAATAATTTAATAGTACCCATTTTGTGTACAAAAACCACGTATCAGACATGAGGTTCTTTAATTTATTTTTAAACAAATAATTTTTTTTTATATGTTTAATACATCTGGGCAGTACGTTAAAGAGCTTTACTCCTAAAAGTGATACGCTTATCTTGGAATAAGCTTGATGTTACAATTTAGTCAGTTTGTCAAAGCTACTAAAAAGTTCTGAACATATCATAACATATGAAATGAAATATATATTATAGTATCCAAACAAATAAATCAATAATTGAGTCTATATAAATTTATTGAAAGGGGGGGGTGAAGTTGATCTATTTAACAACAGTCCATTATTACATAAAAATGTTTTTGATATTTATTAGTTAAATTTTGGGGTGAAAGTGTAGTTTAGCCCCCCTCCTCCCTTGGTGGCGCACTTTTCAAAATGACTATTATCTTTTTTAACACTTTAGACTTAATTGGCCGCATTCAAAAATTTCCAAAATATGCCATTTGGTGTGGATTTTAATTTTAACTTAATTTTTTCTAACTCACCTAATTTGTTGTATCCTTAGACGGTGACGAAACAAGATGGCGTACGGGGGGGGGGGGGGGGGGGCTAAAATACACTGGCCAAATTTTGGTTTTGCTAATACTTTGTATTAATTATTTGTAGACCTCAGGTGTATATTTCTTACACGAACACTTTGATAAAGCTTGGAGATTTGGGTTAAAAAAAAAAAAGAAAAAAAAAAAAAAGCATTATATTTGGAGGGAAAATGTTGAGCTTCCCAATTTCTTCAAACATGGAATGTCAAAGAAGCAGTCATGTCATACAGCAGAGAGATGCAAATTTATTGGAAAAATTATTCTTCATAAGAATTATAAAATGCACAACACTGTTCTTGAGTTATAGTTATTTTAATCTCCTACTCCAAGTGTAAAATATTATTAAAATAAAACACTGAAATAATGTATTTTTGGTTTATCTCACAAATTGTAACTGTTTATTATAATTTCCTTAAGGACTGGTAAGACCAGTAATTATCATACACCACTGTGGTCAACCCAGTAAATTCCAATTCTTCTATCCGGAATTGCTATATTTAAATTGTAGCAATAATGAAAGAGAAATAACAATAATCCCCTGCCTTAAAGAGACAATGTACCTGGTCATAAATTATTTGTTGACAGATTTTAATGAAAAATATTTTGCAGTTTTATTTAATAATTGAAATTCTTGATAATATTACTCTTAGAACTATATATATTTTAAAAGGTGACATGCTTTTTAAATGATGAGAAACATGTCCTCACCTTAAAGAGACAATATACGTGATCATAAATTACTTGTTGACAGATTTTTATGACAAATACTTCATAGTTTTATTTAATAATTAAAATTTTTGATAGTAGTCATCTTGTGTATAAAAACAACCTTCGGACATGAGGTTCTTTAATTCATTTTTAAACAAACAATATTTTTTTATATATTCAATACATTCGGGCAGTCTCGTTAAAGAGCTTTACTCTTAAAAATGACACACTTTTCTTGAAACAAGCTTGATGTTACAATTTACTAAGTTTATCAAAGCTACAAAAAAGTTCTGCACATAACATATGAAAGGATACATATATTGTAGCATCCAGAAAATGCAATACCCATACACTCTCAGTAAAATTGAAAATAATAAATTTATTAAGAAGGGGAGGGGGCAGAATCTAAACAATAGTCCATTATTACATAAAAATGTTTGTGATGTTTATTAGTTAAATTTTGGTTTTAGTAATACTTTATATTAATTGTAGACCTCAGGTGTATATTTCTTACTCGAACACGAAGATTGATAAAAAAAAAAGCATTATATTTGGAGGGAAAATGTAGAGCTTCCCAAAATTCACAATTATTAAATGTCTAATAAATAAGCATTCATATCATTCTGGCCAGAGAGATGCAAACTTATTTAATTTATTGGAAAATTTAATCTTCACAATGTACAACACTGTTCTTGAGTCATAATTATTTTTATCTCCTACTCCAAGTGTAAAAAAATTAGAAAAATAAAAATAAAATACTGAAATAATATATTTTTGGTTTATCTTACATATTGTTATTATTTATTTTAATTTCCTTAAGGACTGGTAAGACCAGTAATTATCTTACACCACTTTGGTCAACCCAGTAAATACCAATTCTCCAATCAGGAATTGCCATATTTTAATTGTAGCAATAATGAAATATAAATAAAAATTCATTGAGTTAGAAAATGCTTTAAGTTAAGTAATTTATAGCTGATACAGTCCAACATATGTATCGTAAAGTTTTACCTGATCCATCACAACTGCTATCCGGGAAATTGGCAGAGCCGAGGCAAAAAGAAATCTTAGGCCCGCTTTCAGAACCTCTAGTATTCTCCTCCGAGCCTCTAGTATTCTCTTCAGATTCAGAAGATATTGTATGGACAACATTCGACGACGAATCCTCGTTGTCTAAAAATATGTTTCAGTTATAGAAAGTGGGACGTTTTAATGTTTCAAAGTTTCAATAAATATTTAAACAGTGAGAAACATCAAAATAGAGGCAGTCTTTAAGAACAATGAAGGTATAAAAATCACAAAAAGGTAAAGGGACATTATTAATTACTTAATGTACTAAATAAATGGGGAATAGTCACCTCCACATTTAGAGTCATCAGACTCATTTTTCTTTTGAAAACGATATTTTTTCAAATCGCCCAGAAGGTTTTGGGGTTTATCATTTGATGAAAGCATATTCTACTAATCGTCAAGCACGTGACCGATTAACTAACGATAAAATATTAATAACTAGTTATTAGGAGAATAAATTAAACCAACTAAATAGGGTAAACATAAGGATATAGGACTTGGAAAGCACGACTAACATGAAAGCAAGATTGGTTCGTGCAAAGTACAAGCCCAAGGATAACAGTGTTATAACCTAACCGTCGGTAAACCACAACAAATTTGAAGTTGTTGATATGTGCTATCTTCAATATTTTATTTATCCAAAAACGTTACAGACTAACATTTACAACTGATGATTCTATTTTTACATGAAATTTTCAGCATTTTAAATAATGGTCGTATCACTAGATAACGTGACTGACTTTTGATTAATTTTTATAAATGGTTTATTTTTTTATAATATAAGGAGTGATACCATTCATTGGAATGGGCTCTTCAAAAATTTGTTTTGAGCAAGTGTGAGATTGCCTGTATATTTTCTGTGTTTGAATTGAATTCTTTAGAAGAAGTTATCCAGGATAAAAATGTTGCACCAGGATATTGACAGTGATGAGGTTGATGGTAAGTTTTAATTATTTATTAATTTTTTTGTACACTGTAATTCAATGTATTTGAGAATATTTTTGATTGAAACTCCGAAACTTCACATATATGCATAATTCAATTCCTCAGGAAATCTTGTAAGTTTTCTATACCTGCTGTCAAGTATGGCTTTGAAATGTCATTAATTTTTATCTAATTGTGAAATAAACTAATTTCTTACTGCTGTTATAAACAAGTGTCAGTTTGAAGAGATCAAAGTTTGTTTATTATAAGACCCTTTCTCTTTTTTGTGTTTGTTTATAGAATAGAGATGCAGATAAGGGCTTGACTAGCCATTATTAAAGTGATAACTTGTGGCATTTCAAATCATTTATTTGTATATTTTTTAGAGTCCCATTTGTTGATGAGTTCATTCATTGATGCATTAATTAGTCCAAGTGTGCCTACTGGTTAAATCTAGTTGAGATATTTACAGACAAATCAAACCAAAATCTTTTTTAAATTTACAGTGAAAGCCTCATCCTTTTTCTCATGAATAAATTTGGTGAGCAAATTTTAATCAGTTTTCTTTGCCAACGTAAAACTAATCATTTTCTGTTGTATTATTTATTTTTCATCTGTGGAGTGGAGCAGAAGTTCTGCTGAAAGACATGACCACTTGACTGAAATGTCAGCTGTGGATTTAACACAAAAGTTGAAGACCCAAATGTTTGATTGTTACACGAGGTTTTTTTTTATAACAAAGAGATGAATATTATTTTCATTTTTGAATATTTCGCTTTTGTATACTCTGGTGTGATTTGCATACTGTTTTAGTAGATATCCCTTAAGGGAAAAAGTTTCCTCAACATATCCATTGATCCTACCTAGGAGATGATTAAAATTAGGTCCGTTCAAATTTTTGTATATATATATTATCCACAGTGGACCAACAGAATTTATCTACTGTTGTACTGAAGCATTCAGTGAAGATTATAAATTATGGTTTATACAAATAAAAGCGCCACAAAAAGCTGCTCTCACTTCCACACAGCCCACTGCCAAATTTTATTGGAATTGCTCATTTTAATAATAATATTAAATAAAGAGATTTTTTTTAATATTATCCACTGTGCAGATTAGGAGGCAATCTCTGATGGGAACCCTACAGAAAGAGGGCAGCTTGTTTTGTTGTGGTGTATATATATATATATATATATGTTTATATTTATATGTTTGTCTGTTAACACTCTAGCGGTCCAAATTTTTGTTTCATCATTACCAATTGTATTTAAATGTTTCTCATAAAAATAAAGTTTAAGTCCGTTAACGGCTGAAATCGGGTCGGGGTAGGGAGGGGGGGGGGTTAGAGGGGGAATTTTGGAAATATTTCCACTATTATGCTTCCGACCAAAAAGTGCATAACCAGTCTTAAATGTTATAAATGTTGTGTTGTCTTTATTATCTTGATTCTTAACAGAGATATATGCATTTTTTAGTTTTCGGTCTTCAGTAAACCCTCACTTCTACTCATGTCATATTAACAATAAGCTGTTATATCCTAAAGCACTTTTTTTGAAGCTTTGATTAATACCAAATATTTTTTTCAAGAGACCTTTATTTTGCAAGATACTTACAAATTCGTTGTGTGATGTCGACATCAATTATTATGTAACTTCTTTACTCGAAAATGTCTGTTTGATTTATACCATAAATTTTAGAAATGAAGAATATACGGTGAGACCACTAGTGTGTCATACCAGCACGAGGGAAATATGGTTTACCCAGCCACTGCATGATAGATTTTTTTTTTCTTTTTAAATTATGATTAGTTTTATTATTCTTTCTTTATGTTAATATTTTAGAAAGTGGTGTTGAGAGTGGGAACAATTCGGACAGCGAAAATGGAAACGACTCACTCAACATTGGGCCGAGCGAAACCAGCGAATCGAACAGCCAACAGCTTAGCAATTCTGAAACAGCTCCAACTGCAACTCTCGGTAAGGATTCTATAACTATATTAAACAACTAGCTAAGGTACCCGATGCTGCTCGGGAAATCGTTGGTGATTGGGCAATTATGGTATTTTTCAGAGTTGGACAGTAATTAAATACTTTTGTAATTAACTACTTTTTCAACTAATAAATACTAGTTATGTAATTGCAACTACAGTTACAAAAATGTAGTGTCATTTTCTTGGTTTTGGAATTATAGTAATTGTAGTTAGTATTCATAAATCCAACAACTAGTTGAAATAAAAAGTAGTTATAAAAATAATTACAATTAGAAGTTGTAATTGTAACTTTAGTTATTGAGTAATAACTACAACTACATACAGACAATTAGCTGTATTTTACTTTCCAAAGAGCGAACATATTTTGATCGCCTCTGTATAAATATTTACATTCGTGGTGTTGATGAATGGAGACGAGCCATGTTCAATTGGTGCACAGAATATGTCAGAAGAACTGAAGGTGGATGCTCCTATCAACACACTCTCTTGCCTGTCATTCCCGCGCAGGGCACTCCATTCTGTCTTCTATATCCGTCACCAGTTCTCGGCTACGAAGAGATTTTTGAAATAAATTGCAATGAGTAGCAGTGATAGTGAGAAGGAGAACTCCTTATTTTTTGGAACAGAGAATTAGAGCGATTATTTTCTTTTGCCTCGATGGCAAACGCCCCATAATCTAATAGCCTGCCTGACAAAAATTCTGAGTTAAGGGTAATTTTAATGGCTAATTTGTTTAAATTTCAAAGTTTAAAAGTATTTAATTTCATGCGACTGGGGTAAATATGATAAGGAATTTACATATTATTTTCGTTAGTTTTCATTTATTTGCATTAAAATTATTTTCAGTTATTATAATAATGTAGTACATGTAATATAATAAACGTTTCAATATAAAGACATTGTATATAGTTATTTCTTAACAGCCTTAGCTACTTCAGTCAGTGTTTCACACAGTTTTTTTTAAAGTAACTACCCAAGTACCTGTAGTTGCAACTACAACTACAGTTAATATTGGGTTGTCCAGAAAATAATGCAGGATTTTGGTATCAAACAAAAAAAAAAAAAACTAGTTACTTTAAAGCAATGTTCTTTAATCAAAATAATTTCCCATACTTTCAACACATTTCTCCCAACGTGTTGGTAACTTATTAATACCGTCTGAATAGAATTCAGATTTTTTAGAATTGATAAAGTCAAAAAACGCATTTTCCAGTTCCGTTTGATTTTTGAATATTTTGTGTTGTAAATAGAGGTCCAGGTGTCTAAAAAAATGGTAGTCAGTAGGCGAGAGGTCCGGAGAGTAGGGTGGGTGAGGCAAAGTTTCATAGCCAAGCTCCAATAATTTTTGTGACGTTACACGTGACACATGTGGTCGAGCGTTGTCATGCAACAAAATGGGCCCTTTCCGATTGACCAGCGAGGGATTCATTACTGCCAATTTCTGATGCATGGTATTAATTTGGTTACAATAAGATTCAGCATTGATGGTTTCGCCAGGATTTAAGAAGCTGTAGTGTATTAAACCAAATGAAGCCCACCATACCGTAACCATGACCTTCTTTTGATGAGTTGGGGGCTTTGGAAAATGTTTTGGAGCTTCTCCTTTGTCGAGCCACTGTCCAGAACGTCTAGTGTTATCGTAGAGAATCCACTTTTCGTCACATGTAACAATTCTGGCCAGAAATGGGTCATTTTTGTTTCGACAAAGAAGTGATGCACAAACATCAAAGCGCTGATTTTTTTGACGATCGTTTAATGAGTGTGGAACCCAATTTTCGAGTTTTTTCACCTTTCCAATCGCCTTGAGGTGGTTAGAGACGGTCGTTTTACTCACTTTAAGTTGCTCTGCAAGTTCTCGAACAGTTGTTTTGGGATTTTCTTCCACCACAGATTGAAGAACATCATCATTAAGAGAGGAATGCCTTCCACGACCTTCTTCGTCTTCAAGACTGAAATCTCCCTCCCGAAATTTTTTGAACCACCTTTGCACAGTGCACTCATTAACACTACCCTCGCCCCAGACTTGGTTAATGTTTCTGGCCGTTTGGGCTCCGCTTCGGCCGAGTGTAAACTCGTAAAAGAAAATCGTACGATATTCACGCTTTGACATTATAAGGATGACTGAATTAATTCCAAGTAGCGGAATGCTACAGAGGTAAACAAACAATATCATTTGGAAGAGGATTAATAAGTGTTGACATTCATACACATGAGTAAACCTGTAAATGTAAACAGTTAATTATACCGAGGGGTATTTTAATGAAAACTTAAAATCCTGCATTATTTTCTGGACAACCCAATATATATATGTTCAGATATATTTCAGTTAATGCTTTTCTTTCCAGTCAAGAGAATTTCTATCTTTCAGCTCTGAGAGGTCTGAACTCTTTGTTTACAATTCAGGTGCTTCTGGTGTACAAGTTATTAAAATGTAAATTGACTGAAAGATTTCTCCTTGTCTTTTGTATTTTTTAATTTAATATTTACTGTGATGTTAATTTTAAAAGTATGTAGATTTATTAATATTAAAACTCTGCTTATATTATATACTATGCTTATTGTATATCTGTTTAGTTTATGAAGCCCCTGTGTTACAGTTTTTTTGTTTTTTTTTGCATTAGATTATGATGGTTCCCCAGTGGAGGGAGACTCACTCCATCCAAATAAGTGTGTCTAGCGAAAATCTTATTAAAGCTCTTACATTTATGTTTAATCTATTTTTTGTAAAAATAATTACAAATGCCCATTCAATATGTATTAAATTGTTTTGTAGAAAGCGATCGTGGTTCTTCGAGTATTGTTTCGATATTGCCATGGGGTGCACACAAAGAAAGGAGCTCACACCACTTGGATTTGGATGTTCGCCCGGGAGAATTCGTCATGAAGACTCTCTTCACCGAATTCACTTTGCAGGCCGACAGAAAAATAGAAGCAGTCCTCGCTGAATCAACAGTAATATCATTGATAATGTTTACATGTTTAATGAAATGAAAACTCCTGCCGGGTCTTTGGTTTATATCGAATGTTATTTGCAGGAAAGACCTTTGTCGAAAGCATTACAAAGAGGAGAAGATGCACAGTTTGACCAGCTCCTGAGTGTTTTTGGCTCGGTGGCCGAGCATTGTCTTCCATCGATATTGCGAGCCCTCTTTGCGTGGTACGAAAGGCAGATGGGTGAACCTGCAGTCCAGGAAGCAAAGAAGACTGAACAGAAAGGAAAGAGGTCAGTTCTTCATTCATTGATTAATTTTTTTGGGGGGTGAGGGGCATGAGCAGTGGTTAAATCACTATTCCGCTGTTCTGGAGATCTCAGGTTCAAAACTGATGTGGGCATTCTAGATTTTAGCACCTACTGAGGTTGTAATCATAATGAAATTTCGATAAATTTCCTCAGATGTGTTTATATTCTCGAAAAATTGTATAGAACCAATATTATTGCAAATTTAAGTACCTATAAATGTTATATACGTATTTTCTCTATCATAACTATTAACCAAGATATTTGGAGTTTTTAGATTTCATCCTTCAGTAAACCCACACTTCTACTTATGTCATATTAAAAATAAGTTGTTATATATTATGCAAGATAGATCCAAATTCGTAGAGTGATGACATCATCAATTAAGATTTTATGTTCTTATCTCATAAATGTTTATTTGATCTATACTGAACTCAATATTTAACTGTTTCAGATAACACTAAATATAAAATTTTTATTGGTTGAAATCATCGGACCTGGAACAGTGGGGGTTTAGATGGGGTGGATCTCTGTTATAATTAATCGGATCGTAAAATCTTAACAACCAATCTTGCTAAACTAGTCATGATCATTCTATGCATTTTTGATAACTCAAGTAATAAGCGAGTTATTCGTACATTCTTGTTTTCAACGGACCTTTATTATGAGAGTTATATGCTAATAGTTAAGTGTGATGATGTCATCATTAAGATTTTATTGGCTGCTCACTTCTATATACTCATTGCATTTAGGATAATGCTTTGATGAGATCATAAATGTGTCATGCCAACATGTGGGAAATCTGCTTAGTTTATACAGCCCCTGTGTGACCGACTGTTATTATTTATTAACACCCACTTTTTGTTACTATGGGTAATTGGAACGGGTCATCTACAGGTTATCACCCTTTTCTATCCAGGTTAGGACTAAGGATTTTATTTGATGAGTTCATACTAAATAAATTCCTATTGGCCGGGTGAGAATGGAACTCACCACTCTAGGTTTTCCATGTGAGGTTAAGATCAATGCTTTAACTCACTGGCTAACCTGATCCCTTTTAATTTAATTGACATGCTTTGTTATCAGTCTTAAATTTATTAAAGGATGACATGCTACATAAATGATAGGAAAATTGTCTCCACTTTCAAGAAACAATGTACCTAATCATTAGTTATTTTTGACCGATTTTTATAACAATTTTTAGTTTTATTTGATAATTGAACATTTTTGACATTATTCATGTTGTGTATAAAAAAACCTCCGAACATGAAGTTCTTTAATTTATTTTTACACATATAATATATTTTTGTAGATTTAACACATTCAGACAGTGTGTAAATGAGTTTTAGTCCTTAAAATGATACGCTTTTCTCATAATATTTATGTTTGTGGTTGGGGGCTTGAAGCATTTAATAATGATACTTGCTTTGATGGATAAGCAACTGACATGTTTATATATTCTGAAGATTGGTCTAAGCTCTCATTTTTGGATATATTCTTATTTAATCACAAATATATGTTTTGCAGTGAGTCTTCGGAAAGAATGGAGGCGGACGGTATTCAAGAAAGGCGTGATTTGGCCGTTGAGTTCATCCTCTGCCTCGTATTGATCGAAGTATTAAAGCAGCTCCCATTCCATCCCGGCCATGAAGATCTAGTCACATACATAGAGAATATATCATTTAGGCACTTCAAATACAGAGAAGGGTGTGTATATTTTCAATTCTTTAGTATTTTCACATAAATATGTTAGTGATAAATATTAATGTTATATATATATATATGTATGTATGTATGTATTTGTACTTTTTGTGCCACTTTCAATATACTTTATACCAAAAATATGTAAATTTCTAAATGTCGTTTTCTGAAGACAATTAAAGTTAACCTGTTGAATAATTTTGGCTATTTTGGTTCTTCGCTCCCTCATTGTAAAAACTGCTTAGTCTTAGACATTTTTAATATTTGGTCATCACTGAAAAATAATGTCGAGGAATCCAACTAGACACTCTGGGTTTACCATTTGAGATTTAAGGCCAATGCTTTAACTCACATGGCTAACCTGAGCCCCCTCCAGTTTAATAAAGTTGCCTTAATTATCTTGTCATTTTTTATTTACATTACTTTATGATACTATGGCTAATTAGGATGGGTTATCTAAAGATTACCACCCTTTTCTAGCCAGGGTGGCACTAAGGATTTTATTTAATGAATTTGTCACTTAATAATTTCCTATTGCCCATGTGAGAATCAAACTCACTGCTCTAGGCATACCAAGTGAGATTAAGACCAACACCTTAACTCACACGGCTAACCTCAACACCTTTGTACAAAGTAAAGAAAGCTCTTGTAATCCCAAAAATACGTTTTGTCTTCAGATTTCAATGGAATTATTCATTTTGACACTTTCTGCTTGGTGTCTAAACTAGTTTCCGCTTGATGTCTGTACATATCTCTCATAACTCAAAAACGGTTAGTCTTAGAATGTTGATATCTCATATTTAGGACTGCTGTAACATTTAGTGGTGCACCTCCCCTGTTAATTGAAATCCAGAAAAGGAGGGGGGGGGGTTAGAAGAGTGCAAAAATGGAAAAAAAATGCAAATGTCTAGATACCTTCACGAGAAATAGATGATTGTATCATATATACATACTAGCTAAGTTACCCGGCTTCACCCGGGAATTCATTTGAGGCTGAATGAAGATGGTATTTTTTTGGCAAATATTTTTTGTATGCATTTGGGTGACAGGGCGTCAAAATATGCCCTGGATGGTTTAGATTCACAAATCAGCCCGGCAGGTGGAGCAGGAGTGGGGGGGGGGGTCAGAAGGGAGGCCGAAAATTAAAAATAGTGATATTTCATTTCCTATTGGTTTTTTGGCAAATATGCACAGGATGAAAATTGTTTATTTTGTTATTTAAAGTAACTTTTGTTGTATTCACTTTTGTCGTATAACAAAGTATAAACGAAATATACACTAAAAAATTAAAGTGGGAGCCAACAATTTTATTGGACACTGACGATTGAACTTTAATAAAACTCTAAATGTAAATTTGCATTAATTCTTCCATAATTATAAGCTATATTAAATTTTTTAGGTTTGAACGGGATTGGGAAAAATTCACAATATTTCATTTTCTATTTGTTTTTAGCCAAACATGCACATAACAAAAGTTGTTTTTGTGTTATTAAAAATAGCTTTAGTTTTAAACATAATATTATTAAATTTAATAGCCTAATCGCTTGAAATATCATGCAGGATAACGTCTGTCGTGTCTGCTAGTGTATCACCACTCTAGGTTTACTATATGAGATTAAGATCAACCATGGCTCACTTTGGCCCTAATTATATTTGTTTTCTTGCTGAAAAAAAAAAAAATCTTCTGTATTGAGTATGCACAGTTTTGAACTCATTGTTAATATGCTTGCAAATAATGAAGAAGTAACTGTACGAATAACAAAATGTCTGGTGGAAAACATCTGACAATTGAAAGCAGAATACTGTTTTCAAATTAATCTCAAGGACAGTTTCTACAGCTGTATATAATAATTGAAGTAGTTTAATGTTTATATTGTTCTTTTTGAACCTTTGTTTATTTTATTTTCTTATAATAGGCTCTTTTTATTTATTTGCAGGCAGGGGAGTGGAGTGAATGCCGCTAATTTCCATACAGTAGCTGATCTCTATGCAGAAGTATTAGGTGCTCTAGCACAGTCAAGGTTCCTATCGGTCCGAAACAGGTTCTTGGCCGAATTGAAGGAGCTACGGGCTAAAGAACCGTGCCCACATACTACCCAAAGTATTATATCATTGCTTATGGGAATGAAATTCTTCCGTGTTAAGGTAACCTATATATATATATATATATATATATATATATATATATATATATATATATATATATATATATATTGTATCCCTACTAGTTGTAACACCTATCATGGAATGCTTGGTTCTTTTTAATGAAAAAGAAATGAAATTTGTACAATTCAATGTGAATTCTATCTATAGTGTTAACAATTATAAACCCAATTAATTGTCAAGTCTTGGCAGTTGAATGTGAGTTGTAGAAATATTAAATCCAATTATTGAAATAACTCATTTCAGCAAATAAATCAGCTATTGGAGGTTGCACTCTTGACGTGATTTCCAAAACATTTCCTCAAATGTCCTATTGTTGATCCTACCCAGTAGATGACGAATATATATATATATATATATATATATATATATTGCGACTTTACTACTGAACAGACATACAGACACTTGCTCTATGACTGCAGACTACTAACAGACCAAATAGAAAACTTTAAAACCCAACTAAAATGCCGACAAAAAAATTGTCCTGTTGAAGAAAAACTATTATTTTATAAACATAATAAACCATTAAAACAGTTTGCTGGAGAAATGTATGACTTCCTGAATTATTTGAAACTGAAATACAGTTAATTAATTAATTATTCAGCATTGTATTCAAAATTTGTTTTTCTTTTCTTTTTCTTTGTTGTAAATAATTTTATTGTACAAATATTTATGTTATTATAGTTTAAAAAAAAAAAAAATGTATTAAGCACACGTTATGTACTAATTATTGTACGGGACGTGTGGCTAATAAACTCCCTTCCTGTAGGGTTACTTCAGGAAGGAAATAAATAAAGAAAAAATCTATATATATATATATATATATATATATATATATATATATATATATATATATATATATATATACTTGTGTGTTACTACTGTAGCATTTTGTTTGATCGTTACCAAACTTGGTTTATAAGCACTTCATACAAAATTAAATGTCAAGTTCGTTAATGGCTGAAGTTTAGGGGGAGTTTAGAGGGGAATTTCGAAAATTCAAAAAATCTCCCTTATTATAATTCAGATTGAAAAATGGCTTTGAGTCAATCTTATTGGCTATGAAATTTACTTTAAATATTTCTATATACATTTACTCTGTATCTTCAATATTAACCTTGATATTTTACTTTTCAGCCTTCAGTAAACCCTCACTCCTATTCATTAACAATACTATGTTATATAATGAACCACTTCATGCGAAGCTTAAATACGAAATATTGTTTTCAAGGCGCCTTTATTATGCGAGATACATGCAAATTTGTTGTGATGATGTTATCAATTAAGATCTAACATTCTTGTCTCGAAAATGATTATTTGATCTATATGATAATTGATATCTAACCGTTTCAATCAACACTAAAGATCATACTTGTTATTTTCTGAAATTGAACCTGGAGGGGGTTTAGAATGGGGGATTCAAAAATTGCCAAATATCTCTGTTTTAATGATTCGGATTATAAATTGTTATAGGACAAATCTTATTCCTGCAAAGTGAGCGAGTTTTTCGTACTTTCTTGTTTTCAGTCTTCATTACCCCCTCCCCTTTCTACTCATGGTTTTTTTACTTAGAAATAGAGAATTTTTGGCGAGTTGAGACCACAAGTGTGTAATACCAGCATGTGGGAAATTGGCTTAGTTTATGTAGCTTTTTGACATGCTGGATGGTGAAGAGCCGATGAATGGAAAAAAAGGACTCATCCCTTCAAAAAACATTTATTAATAATTGTAAATAACATTTTAGGACTGTAATCATTTTTCTAAATACAATTTGTTCCCTAATTGTTTTTGATAAAACCAATATTAACAGAGATATTGTCGAATATGTGTTTTCACAAAAAGGTAAACCTCCCTTTAAGCCTATGTTGTAACTTGTGATATTTGATTCAAAATAATAAAAGTAATCTTCTGAACTGCTTTTGAATGATTGAGTAATAAAAAGATGGATGGAGAGACAAACAAGATTTTCAATTTTCATACCATTGTTCTTAGAGTGGTCGGGAACATGAAAAACTTGATCCACCAATTTTAGATAAAAAAATCAGACCAGCTCTAGTGTTTTATTTATATAGACTAAATATCCTTCTGTATAGGTTAATGAATTCTACAAAAATTATTTGATTTCAGATGGTGCCTATTGAAGAGTTTGAAGCATCTTTCCAATTTATGCAAGAATGTGCTCAGTACTTCCTTGAAGTAAAGGATAAGGATATTAAACACGCTTTAGCTGGGCTGTTTGTTGAAATTTTAGTTCCTGTTGCTGCTGTAAGTCGACTTTTTTAACTTTATTTTTGTAAGGGAAGGAGATTTTGTAATGCTTGAAATAAATTAACTTTCCATTATTTCTGTAGATATATTATACACTTGTAGCAGCGATAAGGAGATAGGATTAATATAATCATTAGAAGCTCCTGGGTCTCCTCGAAGTTGTAGCTACCCTCGAGACACTTTTCTTATATCGCAGTGTCAAGCACACACAATGTCCTGGCGCCTTTTGGTATTGCCCTATCATAAGTAAAGTTAGTGTGATGATATGAAAACAAAATTTGACAATCCTAACTAAGCATATTCTCGTAGAAAGAAAAAAAAAAATTAGAGAAAAATTAAGCCCTTGATAAGAAGCTACAATGCTCAAAATCTGTTGGGGATGAAAATAAATAAGATATTTAAAGGAGAAAAGAATTGTTTGCTTTTCACACAGTTTGGCTAAACTTTCAAACAGTTTAAGAAGCAGGTCATCTGTTGTCAATATATATATATACATATGTGTGTGTGTGTGTAAAAATGTTTTAATAATAAGCCCCATATTGACTAACCAATTGTAATATTGTTCAATGTTTAGCCGACTTTAGGCACTTAATGTTGTGTTGTGCCTACCACAGTAATAATTATTAGGCACAAAATTGGAATCCCAATGGAGTAGGAAGGGGACTGTGAGTGTAAGACTATTTCCAATAAAAAGTGTTTATTAAATCTATATGTAATAATTTATGCTTATAATTATATTTTAACTTTCTAGACTCCGTAACAATAAATAAGCATCAATATAATCAACAATGGGAAGCAAATATATTTATCTCGATATATCATTGTTGAGACTGTTAAATATGCAATTAGGACACTGCAGGTCCTGGAACAGATTGGCTTTCTAAACTTTATTTACAAATTTGACATAAAAAGGAGAAAACATAAGAAATTCCTAAGATTACAACACTTGCATGTTAAAGCTCTGATTCATCTAAAAAGTTTAATTATTTTGGGAGCTGAGGTAGTCCATGTTGCCGACCAGGCAGAGAGAGAGAGTGAGAGAGGGACTTGTTGCCTACTCGCCCACCACTTCAGAATGTTGAAATTTGTGAAATCTTTCTTCCTACTTGCAGTTCCACAAGTACACTTCATACCAAAAGAAAAATATGTTTAATTATTGTATTTTCCAAAATAATTGAAAATTGCTCATTAATTGCCAAAATCACGTCAGCAATAATGAAGACAACTAAGGTTTACCGGTGTTCTTCCACATGGTACGGTATGGTTCCTCATTAATTATTTGATATTTCTTCTTTCTTGATCCGAAGACACCTTTATATAAATTCAGAATATAAAATTTATAAATCTGAAGGGTGACACTTTGTGCTACCGGTGACACTGCTGAGAGAACTACTAATTGTCGTAAAATGTCAACTCCCACACAGCAAGCTCCCCTTTTTCTAACATATCCAGAAGCTCAAAAAACATATATATTACTTGTACATAATATTTATATATTAATGTTTTTTTTTCTTTTTTCAGTCCGTGAAGAATGAAGTGAATGTGCCGTGCCTGAAGAATTTTGTCGAGTCTTTGTATACTCAAACATTAGACATGTGTACAAAGTCTAAACACAGGCTGGCTCTCTTCCCTTTAGTTACCTGTTTATTGTGCGTTAGTCAAAAAACGTTTTTCTTACAGAATTGGCACTATTTCTTAGCCATGTGTCTCTCTCACTTGAAAAACAGGGACCCCAAGATGTCTAGGGTGGCACTAGGTTTGTATAAATTTTATCCATAAGGCTTATAGAGAATTTTGGTCATGAAACATATAGTGCATTATATTTAAGTGAGTTTTAGCAGATTTCCCTTGGGGGAAATCAGCTATTGAGGTTGTACTCATGACGAGATTTTTGAAATTTTTCTTTAAATGTCCATTGATCCTACCCAGGAGATGCCTAAAATGAGATCCGTTCAAAACTGTAGGTATAGATATATATATATATATATATATATATGTCTGTTACCGCTCTAGCAGTCGTAATTTTTGTTTTATCGTTACCAAACTTGATATATAATAGTTTTATACAAAAAGAAAGACCAAGTTCTTTAATGGCTGAAATCGGACCAGGGGGAGGGGGGAGAATTTTGAAAATTCTTAATATCTCCGTTATTATTTGTCGGATCGAAAAATTATATAGATCCAATCTTATTGCAAATGTAATGTTCTATAAATGTTGTTATGTACACTTTTTCACTCTCTTGATTATTTACTGAGGTACTTGCATTTTTTAGTTTTCGGTCTTCAGTAAAGCCCCACTCCTACTCATCTCATATTTTCAATATTCTATTATGTTATGAAGCACTTTATTTGAAGCTTAAATGCCAAATATTGTTCTCATTGATGTTTTAAGTTTTGAGATAAATGCAAATATGTGGCGCATGTGGGAAATCTGCTTAGTTAACGGAGCCCTGCGTGACAGACTTTTTATTGACTTCCAAATTTTGAAGAATGATTATTTGGTACTTGAATTAGTTGGTAGTGTTTTCTCATAGATGGCGCTAATAGTATGGCTTTCTAATTGACGGCATGACTCCTCTGTCTAATCCTACAGTCATTAAGCTTTGTTTTTAGGGTAAGTCATTCGGTTGAAGGGTTTTACTTTATCAATTATGTCCAACATCATACCGGATATAGTCTTTCATCTTCATTATTTTAACATGAAGAAAAGCAATGATGAAAGCCATCGAATTTAGCGAATGTTTCTGAAGAGCATGCTCTTGCTGAGGAAACATGTCGGAAGTGTTTTGTTTAAAAGTCCGTCTAATTAAGCAGATTTCCCATGGGAAGGTTTACAATAGATAAATCTACATACTGGTAACACTACCGTGAATGTTAAGTGAATAAATACAAATGGTAATGACAAATCCTTCAGTCAATTTATAAGTTAATAATCTCTACAATGGAAAGTGGCTGAATTGTAAACAACAGGTCAGCCAACCTCGTAGCGCTGAATAAATAGATAGATGGTTAAGTAGACAATTAATGAAATATATCTGAATATAACATATCAATTTTATTGAAAACAATTTACTAAAGCTAGTGCTGTAATTTGTAATGAATCAGAATCAGTTTTATCTCAATCACTCAAATTTTAGTAATCCACGAAAAAAAAAAGGAGAAGGGGGTGAACAGAAAAATATATATACCAATAAACTGGCAGATGCCTTGGCTGCCCATACGATACATTTTCTTTTCTTTCTTTGTTAAGAAAATCCAAATGAATTCTTATGGGAATTGAAAGCATGCCTCAAATTTGGCCCTGCACCTCAGCACTCAGGCCTACCCCTTTTCCACTCTAGCTCTTTTTATTTTTTTTTTTGATAATAATTAAATCAATTAGGTGATTGTGTTTGTATTTATTTTCCAGAGTCACTTTACCGTCTTCTCTGGGTCTACATGATCAGAATTAAATGTGAAAGCAACTCCGCCACGCAGTCGAGGCTTCAGAGCATTGTTCACTCTTTATTCCCGAAAGGATCTAAGGCAGTCGTTCCAAGGGATACGCCACTTAATATATTTGTCAAAATCATACAGTTTATAGCACAGGTATGCTTTTTTCTTATTCTTCAATTATATTCATTCATATTTATTTTCTACTGGTAGTGAGGATGATGGAATAAGGTTATTCAGGACACAGTTTTGTCGTCCCTCACAATTTATAAATGTGATATATTTATGATGAATTTTAAAGAGCCACAAAAATGTGTTCTGAATAACCTTATGTATATATATATATTGTTACGTTTATTACAAAATCAGTCATAAACTTTGTTTATTAGAATTCTTCTAAATTGCAAAATTAAACACAGAAGCTTTCGAATTTTTATCACTGCACAATTTATTTAAAAATGCGCTATACACTTGGTTGATTATTCTTAACTACTACTCACAGCATGCACAGTCCAATAACTCATTCACGATCACTGAAGTTCACAAAAACACGGCACTGCACTGATCTTCTCAAAGATAATGGTACTGCATTGTCCCTTTACTTTTACACGGCACTCCACTGTTCTTTAATAAAAAACAGCACAACACAGTTCGTCACATAAAACACTTTACCGCACTGCAACTAAAATGTACTGATCAGACTTGAAGAGAGCTGAGAACAAAGTAACTCTCGAGACAAGCTGAGCCACTTTTATAGATGAGCAGCGACATCAAAGGAGAACACCGAGAATGGGCTAGAAACCTTAGTCTAGACACTTCCGATGCCAATGTCCTTCCATCGGTCGGCTCCTTTCATCTACTTCGTACTTCTAAAATATGTAATTAATACCTTTCAATTTTTCATGTATGTAGTTTTTGCAACAATATAGAGTGTAGGCGCTGAACAGGTAACATGCATACAACCTATTAGGTTGGACCTTAGAGGTCTATCTTTCCCTTGTCTTGACTCAGAGAGGGCCTACTGGAGCCCATGGTTTTGACTTGTACTCCCAGCCACCAATTTCAAGGAACCAGTTGAAGATTTCAAAAAGAATAAAAGTACCTGTGTTGCCATCCAGCATAGCTTAAAATATAAAAAAGCTATATTCTCTACAATTTAACGAAATGAGACGTACTAAAAATTAAGTCTCGATGATGACAATCTGAGATAAACCTATGACTAGATTATAGTCTGATGAAATTTTACTCCTTAAACTCTAACCACTTTATTCCCACTACCTTTTATTATAAGTTGCTTTTAGTATTCCAATTATAAATTTTTCATGTTTTTCTTTGTTCTAGGAGAGGCTTGATTTTGCAATGAGAGAGATCGTGTTTGATTTATTGTCGGTCGGGAGGCAGGTCAAACTGATCCTGACTCCGGAAAGGATGTCCATTGGATTGAGAGCGTTCCTAGTAGTTGCCGATAGTCTCCAGCAGAAGGAAGGAGAACCACCCATGCCTCGCACGTCAGGCGTTCTACCTTCAGGAAATACTTTAAGAGTCAAAAAAACATTTTTAAATAAGGTACTTTAAATTTATATAGATCTATGTGCTTTCAAAATTTATATGCTTTATCTGAGGGGGATTAGTGAGTGAGTTAAGGGATTGGTCTTAATCTCACTTTGTAAACCGAGAGTCGTGTGTTCGAGTCTCACCTGGGCAATAGGACTTTATTTAGTCATGAACTCATTATTATAATTATTATGTATTAACATCCATGTTTTACTTCTTAATTGGGATGGATTATCTACAGGTTATCACCCTTTTCTAGCCAGTATGGGTCTAAGGGGAGTTTACGGCCTATCCCCCACCGATTAGGACGACAATTTTTGTGTGTAGTACCTAATGAAAAACAATTTCTGTTAAAGCGAGAGGACACACTCTTCATGCTTTCGCCTAAAAAAATAAATAAAAAAGTTAGATTTGCCTGAAAGTCTTGAGGTGATGCCAAGACTTACATTTCTAAGAGTCTCCATGGCTCAGTTGATAGCATTCTCTTTTATAACCATAACATCTCGAGATCGAATCTCTCCGAGAGCAACGATTTGCTTTTCTGGAATTTTTTTTTGTTTCTAGGGTGTTTATTTAATATTAGTAAATAAATAAATAACACATTTTTTTTCAAAAATAATGGCATTTAATTTTTAACGTGTTCTATATGTTTAAAGAAAATTTGAATGCTTTCTGTCAAAATTATTAGGCTTGTTGACAAATTACCTCTTAGTTTAAGGCTTAGCATAAGGGTTTTTATTCTCCTGTTGAGATTTATTTTTATAGTGACATGGAGGAATCATTTTTAAAATTTGCATTGTAAATTCCCAGGAGGGCGAAACATTTGCCAGTTGAAAATTATAGGTTGAGACCTTAAGATCCTTTTTTTTTTTGCCTGAAATACTTTTTGTGGTCTCAGTAAGGATAAGGTTCATCAGATTTTTTTTTTTAATTTTTATATATTTAAACTAATTTAATTTACTATTCTTAGATGCTGACAGAAGATACAGCTCGAAGCATAGGGATGTCAGCGTATTTCCCTCACGTGAGAAGAGTTTTTGTTGATATACTAAGGGCGCTTGACACCCATTATGGCCGCCCACTCATGATGACCAGCACACAAAATGTTAATAAAGTAAGTTACAACTAAATATTTCATCTGCTATGTGTCACAATTCTGAAATACCCTTTAAAATGTGAAATAGGTATTGTATAAAGTCATAGATATCCATCACATAATTTCAATTCAAAATATTGCTGTTATTATGAGTTGTATCTCAAAATGATGTAGACTCAATCTTGTTATGCTTTACAATTGTTGTTCTATGCATTTTTTCATATCTCAAGTATTAACACGTTCGCTGTGGCATCGGTCCTCGGAGTCCGATCGTCATCAAGTCTATCAGGACGGGCCCCCTCTCCTTCAGTCTACTCCATATGTAGCAAATTATGAGAGATATTTTAACGGGGATTGGAAGCAATTTATTCTTAGAACCTGTAGCTTTAGTTAATCCAGAAAAATACTATAGGACCGTAACCGTCTAGAAATAGAGAAACTACCAAATATTGTTCTCATTAGACTTTTACATTTTGAGATAAATGCAAATATGTAAAACATACGGGAAATCTGCTTAGTTAATGCAGCCCCTGCAGGAACGACTTTTTTGTTCTCTTTTGCAATTTGTATGATTTCATTAGTATCAAAAGCTAATTTTTATCTCAAATATCTTATGAGCATTTCAGGAACTAATATATCCGTTAAAAAAAGAAAAAAAAAAGCTACTATTAGAAAGTGCAGACAGGCTACTTGTCTTTTATGATCATATTATAGCCTGTCGCTAATAAATACATATGCTTGTGTGATTAAGGTTGTAAATGTGCATTCAAATTATACATTTGCTGATGTGATATACTTGTCGGTTAGGAGCCTGACGAGATGATCACAGGAGAAAGGAAACCACGTATAGATTTGTTCCGTACGTGCGTAGCTGCAGTTCCTCGCCTCATCCCTGATGGTATAACTAGTACCGAGCTGGTAGACCTCCTAGCTAGGCTCACCGTTCATATGGATGAGGAGCTCCGAGGGCTAGCCTACCAGAGCCTACAGACTCTAGTCATGGACTTCCCCGATTGGAGGCACGACGTCGTTTTTGGTAAGTAGCAATTATTTAATTCGATTAGTCTCAGTTTTATAAATATCTTTCTGGAGGTATATTGGTTTTAATATGCTCTAGGATTATATATTTGTTTATTCTCATCCTCAGGAAAATTCTGTCGAGCCAGGACTCACTTCTTGGCAAAAGGTTTCTCTGCCCATGCTGCCATCTTACACCTACTTAATAAAAGCAAAGCTGAAACCTGGGGATTCTCTCTTTATGTTTGAAAAAGAAAAGAGAAAAATTTAATCATAAAATTATAGCTTCCTATAAAATTCTAAAATTTTAAAAGCAATAAAAATATTCATTCATATTTGTTTATGATATAATAAAGCTTATATTACTTTTAACTTGGCCAGTAATGCCACCACAAACTGTTGGGTATACTTCAGTCTGCTCGCTTGTGATGCAGGACCTTCTATTATCCATTAATAAGCAAATATACCATTAACTGTCTTATTCCAAGCCTAAGTACTAAATAATGCTTTCAACAATATTTACTAGATGAGATACATGCAAATATATTTGTGATGATGTCATAATTTAAGATTTTAATTTTTTACTTGAAAGTCTTTATTAAATATGTTCCTCCAGTAGAATAAAATTACATTTAATTTAAAGTCATCCTTTTTTCCCCATCCGAACTTTTTTTTTTAATTTATTTTTATTTTTGTATTTAATTTTTTTTTTTTCACTTAATAATTGATATTTAACAGTTTCATTCAACACTGAAGATCGTATTCATTAGTGGCTGAAATCAGAGTAGGGTTTTAGACGGAGGGGAATTAGAAAATTAAAATATTTTTGTTATTATGTGTCAAATTTAAAAATATTATCTGGCCAATCTTGTTAAACTAGTGATGTTCTACAATTATTTTGTATGCGCGTTTTCATAATTCAAATATTAAGAGAGTATTTATACTTTCTTGTTTTTTTTGCTTTCATTAATCCCACACTTCTACTCATTGGATTTTTAAAAATTTAGGAGTAGTAAAAGTATGGTGATATGAGATCAGCAGTGTGTCACACCAGTATGTGTGAAATCTGTTTAGTTTATGCAGCTCATGTGTGACTTACTTTTTTAATATTATGTTTTACTGGAAAAAGTTCACAAAACTTCATTTATTATTGAAATCACTTCATCTTTTTGTGACTGTGCTTAGGAGTGACGCAGTTTCTGTCTCGAGATGTACCTGACACTTCGCCGCACCTCGTGGACCAGGGGCTGAGGATGCTGCTCCAACTGTTGACCAGCTGGAAGAATGCCGTCAGCAAGGACCCTGCCCCCCAGCCACAGCCTCCTGTAGCCAGCACTGTATCGGCTCAACTATCTCCCACTCTCTCTACCCCTCGCAGGACCGATCATACTCCCGTTAGTATCAAGTGATCTCTTTCTCATAAATTATCATATGAGTCTTAAAACATAACATCTTATATCATAATATGCCTGTATTAAAAACACTTTAATCAGTGCTACTAAAACAGTCGATTTCTGCTTTAGTTTTTAGTGTATATCTCATTTATACTTTGTCACACAACAAAAGTGAATATAACAAAAGTTACTCTAAATAATACAATAAACAACTTTTGACATGTGCATATATGCCAAAAAAATCAATAGCAATCAAAATATCGCTGTTTTTAATTTCAGGCCTCCCATATAACCCCCACTCCTGTTCATTTTAGAGAATTAGTATACCCTAAGTTGGGTTAATAGTAATATGTGCACAAAGTTTCATAAAATTCGGATCAGCTGTTTATGCATGGAAAGGTAACATACAAATAAACAAACAAACAGGCACCAAAGCCACAAATTGGAGATATTGTGTCTATGGCATGTGAAACAAAAACTATTGTGAAATTTTGAGAAAAAAATCAATGTACAGACATACATTACAATTTTATAATATATATATATATATATATATATATATATATATATATATATATATAATTGTATAGATGTTCTCGGCCAGGTTCTTATTATAGTTGTTGTGATTGTTTGTTGAAACTTGTGGTCAATGATTTGAAAGAAGATTTATTTTCTTGCCAATATGTCAAGAATTTTATTTTCTCTTCATCACGGCTATAAACAGGTAGTACATTATATATATTTGACATTACTATTGTTAATTACTGTGAGGTGTGTGTTGCTTGTACTTACCGAGACTAGAATAGCTTAAGTGCTAGGATATATCTCTGACTGCAGTTTTGATTACACAAAACAAGCTGTTTGTAACTTTCCTTAAGGTTATGCATTGTCTGTTTGGTAACACTATATTTAACAGTAGCAATGTGCAATATATATAATTAGTACTTTTTTACAGCCCTGAGGATGAGGAAATAAAATTACTTGAAACTTACATTACAACTTACATTTCAAAATGTTTTTAAAATGTAAATGTTAAATGCTCAGGAGGGTAAAACATTTGCTCTAAAATAAAGAATTTGGTAAGGCATGAGACCTTTTTTAGTGTTTTAATATATATATATATATATATATATATATATATATATACTAGCTCAGATACCCGGCTTCGCCCGGGAATTCATTTGAGGCTGGATGGTGATGGTATTTTTTTTGGCAAGGCTTTACTTTGCACAATATTTTGACATTTACCCGTCCCAGTGTTTAGGGCTAATACCCGTCGTTTCTGTGGATTTGTTAATAATAAAATTTGTAAATTCAGGCCTCCCTTATAACCCCCACTCCTGCCCGTCCCTAGAAATGTTAGTATAGCTTATTATAAGGATTGCGTTAGTGCTAACTCACATACCGAGTGTTTTATTTAGTTCGGTTGAGTTTTTGGGCCAAATAAAATTGTTGACTTCCGCAGTAGTTTTTAACGTATAACTCATTTATGCTTAGGTATACGAAAAAAGTGTATATAACAAAAGTTACTCTAAATAACAAAATAAACAACTTTTGTTATGTTCATATTTGCCGAAAAACCAATAGAAAAGGAAATATCGCTATTTTTAATTTCAGGCTTCTCTTATAACCCCCACTCCTGTTCGTCTCAGAGAATATTAACAGAGCCTAAAGTCTAAGTTGGTTTAGCAGTAATATAGATACCAAGTTTCATAAAATTTGGTTCAGCCGTTTATGCGTGAAAAGGTAACAAACAAACAAATAAACAAACAAACAGACACCAAAGAAACAAAATGCAGGTATGGGGCCTATGACATGTGAAACGAAAAGTTATTGTGAAATTTCGTGAAATCAAAAAATCAATTTACAGACAGAGGTTACACTTATATATCTATATATATATATATATATATATATATATATATATATATAGTCATCTGAGCTGGTATAAAATCCTGTGACATCATTATGTGTCATTCCCTTACATGGGAATCCCTAGTTTCTTAGTTTACTACATGATTGACTTTACCGTTTAACATAATAATTCTAATTCTTATTTATGGATTTATTAATTTGTTCAGAGACCCGAGCCGGCTAGTAATGTTCTACACCACGTGGAGGCGTTTGCCCTTGTAATGCTGTGCAGCTGCAGGCTGACCCCTCGCAGGCTCTCATTCCACATCCTCAGGGAAGCTAAGATCCTCCTCAAACTTTTGGGTTAGTCGACTTCAACATTTATTATTTCCAAACCTATTCATATATTTTTGTTTATCTATCAGTTGTTGGTTAGCCATTGGTTATTAGAGGATGGTTGGGTATCGTTATACAAATTCTCAATTCTTCAAATACAGGAGTTTATTAAATATGCTGACAGTTTTGGGCACCATTGGTTCCCTTCTTCAGAGCAATTGTAGTAGACCAGGTGCAGGGAGCAAAATAACTACTACTCAGTGAATATTACATGTACACACACACACACACACATACACACGCACGCGCGCACTCACACACACACACACACACACCACACACACACACACACACACACACA
>CM032229.1:185415000-185517500 GCA_019009955.1 Riptortus pedestris | reverse complement strand
CTGTAGCTCAGTTGATAGTTTGTAGTATATACCTGTAGCTCAGTTGATAGTTTGCAGTATATACCTGTAGCTCAGTTGATAGTTTGCAGTTTATAACTGTAGATAAGTTGATATTTTGTAGTATATAAATGTAGCTCAGTTGATAGTTAGCAGTATATACATGTAGCTCTGTTGATAGTTTGCAGTGTATACCTGTAGCTCAGTTGATAGTTTGCAGTATATACCTGTAGCTCAGTTGATAGTTTGCAGTATATACCTGTAGCTCAGTTGATAGTTTGCAGTATATACCTGTAGCTCAGTTGATAGTTTGCAGTATATACCTGTAGCTCAGTTGATAGTTTGCATCAACGTGATAGTTTGCGTGCGTGCGTGTACTAGCTCAGATACCCGGCTTCGCCCGGGAATTGATTTGAGGCTGAATGGTGATGGTATTTTTTTGGCAAGGCTTTATTTTGCACACTATTTTGACATTTACCCGTCCCAGTGTTTAGGGTTTATACACGTTCTTGGCATTTGTTAATAATAAAATTAATTTTTTATGCAAGACTTCACTGTCCTCCATATTGTCATATTTCCCGTCTCCTGTGCATTATGCATAGATTTCAGTTATTTAAGACAAAATATTAACGCAGATTTGAATTAATTTTTCCAGAGGTACCTGATAGTTCAAATTGGAATGAATTGTTGAGCATATCAATATTTCTACACAAATTACTTACTCCACGCATTGTTCCTGGAGAAATGTATAAAACAAAAGTTAATCTAAATAACAAAGTAAACAATTTTTGTTATGTGCATGTTTGTCGAAAAACAAATAGACAATGAAATATCGCGAATTTTTATTTCAGGCCTCCCTTATAACCCCCACTCCCGTTCTAACCTAAACATTTTAATATAGCTTATAATCATGGAAGAATTAATGCTTATTGACATATCGAGTTTTGTTAGGTTCGGTTCAATCTTTAGCGCCCAATAAAAAAGTGGGCTCCCGCATTAGTTTATAGTGTATATCTCGTTTATACTTTGTTAAAAACTAAAATGAATATCACAAAAGTTACTCTAAATTACAAAATAAACAACTTTTGTTATGTTCATATTTGCCGAAAAACGAATAGAAAACGAAATATCGCTATTTTTTAATTTCAGGCCTCCCTTACAATCCCCACTCCTGTTCGTCTCAGAGAATATTAACATAGCCTAAAGTCTAAGTTGGGCTAGTAGTAATATACATACCAAGTTTCATAAACTTTGGTTCAGCCATTTATGCGTGAATAGGTAACAAACAAACAAACAGACACAAAAGAAACAAAATGCAGTTATGGTGTCTATGATATGTGAAACGAAAAGTTATCGTGAAATTTCGTGAACAAAATCAATGTACAGACAGAGGTTACAATTTTATATATATATATATATATATATATAATTTTTTTGTCATATTTCAGGAATTCCAGATGAAAGCAGTAAAAGCACGAGCACAAGCAGTGCAACGCTCCTTACTGGAACTACAGACCCTTGGGCGAGCGTCCTGTTCGGACTCATCGAACGGGATAGAGTCCTGACCAAGTGCACCGCTGCCATCAACCACTCCTGGCCTATCGTATACAACAGGCTACACATGCTATATACCGTTATAGATCCTACGTAAGTGAATTCCTTCCTGTTCTTGTATTATAATACAGTAGAGTCCCGATTATCCGAGTCCCAATTATCCGAGTTCCGTGTTAACCGAGGTTCTCAAGGAGGTATGTACATAGCGAGGTAGTGCAATCAAACAGAAGACTGTAAAGGACTTCTTTAAAGAATCTTAATCATTAATGTAATTTTCATCATTCTATATTAAGGTATGTTTGGCTGTCTTCTGTTTTTTTTATTTTTTGTTGTTCAACATAACATTTGCAATAATTTTTAGTGTAAAAGAAAGTGGATTTCGTTCATAAAGATATTTTAAAAACATATGTAATTACATACCAAAGCTTGCTTTTGTCTCCTCATAGCTCATAAACTTTTATTTTCTTCATCTCAAATGTTATTAAGCTGTTTTATTATTCCATCCGTGTTATCCGAGATCTTTCTTATCCGAGGTAATCCTGGTCCACATTAACTCGGTTAATAGAGACTCTACTGTACTATATATAGCAACTTTAATTGAGTAATGTATTAATCAATGTTGAAATACATCTCAGAACGGACAAAAACGGATAATGAAATAATACTACTACCACTGAGTAGCAAAGTTGCCGGAAGGATGCTGCACTTGCAAAAAAACTAAATAATTTAACAATATAATGATCTCTTAAATGTTCTTAAAACATTCAGGTTAACCCAGTGATGGGTTGCTCTTAATGCTTACCAGTATTCTTGATGGGTTGCTATTAATAATAACCAGTACTCTTGATGGGTTGTTGTTAATGCTCACTTGTGTTCTTTATGGGTTGTTCTTTATAATAACCACTATCCTTGATGGGTTGTCGTTAATGCTTACTTGTGTTCTTTATGGGTTGTTCTTTATAATAACCACTATCCTTGATGGGTTGTTGTTAATGCTCACTTGTGTTCTTTTTGGGTTGTTCTTAATAATAACCACTATCCTTGATGGGTTGTTGTTAATGCTCACTTGTGTTCTTGATGGGTTGCTCTTAATAATAACCATCATTCTTGATGGATTGTTGTTAATGCTCACTTGTGTTCTTTATGGGTTGTTCTTAATAATAACCACTATCCTTGATGGGTTGTTGTTAATGCTTACTTGTGTTCTTGATGGGTTGTTCTTAATGCTTACCATCATTCTTGATGGGTTGTTTTTAATAATTCCCAGTATTCTTTATGTGTTGCTCTTAATGCTTACCAGCATTCTTCATGGATTGTTCTTAAAGCTGACTTGTGTTCTTGATGGGTTGTTTTTAATTCTTGATGGGTGGTTCTTAATGCTTACTTGTGTTCTTGATGGGTTGTTCTTAATAATTACCAGCATTCTTGATGGGTGGTTCTTAATACTTATCACCATTCTTGATGTGTGGTTCTTAAAGCTTACTTCTGTTCTTGATGGGTTGTTCATAATAATTACCAGCATTTTTTGTGCATGTTTCTTAATATGTATTTGTGTTCTTTATGGATTTTCTTAATGCTTACCAGCATTTTTAATGGATGTTGATCGATGACTTTGCTCCGGAGATCCAGAAATTGCCATTTCATTTCTTTTTTGACAATTTATTTACAGGAATGAATTTACTATCATTCTTAGAGAGAATGGCTATGGAAAAAACTGAACCATACGAGAAGATCGGATCCCGAAACCAAATCCTTTTTCGAGCAAAACGGAATTGATGAAAAAATCCAAGAGGATATTTTGATGGTGCCATTTGTTTGGAAGATGGCATTTCAGTGGTTCGATGGTAAGACAATTCGGTGGTCAGTCTCAATTGCATCAAATTACTTATGGGGCACTTCCAACTACTACTGTAAAGCGATATTCCCAACAAAAAAAAAAAAGTGCAAGTTCCATGCCCTGCGGTTTTTCCAAAATATAATGAAAAAATGGGAGGAGTTGAAAGAATGGGGCAAAACATAAATCTTTACAGAATTTCAATTAGAAATCGAAAATGGTATTGGCCGCTGTTTTCATGGATTATCCAGCGTCAGTAATGCCTGGCAAATTAAAAGGCAAAATGGAAAATACATAACACAACTAGATTTCCGACGGGAGTTAGTTCAATTTTATCTTTATAAATATAGAAATGAACCAAAAACTCCAGAAAGACCATCAACCGGTTTACGAGCAGTACGATTAGATACAATCAATCATCTTATTCAAAGAATTCATGACAAGAAAAAACGGAGATGTGTTGGAACTTATGCAAAGCTGAAAAAAAAAATCATCTGCTGTTACAACACAATGCGGCAAGTGCAACGTAGGCCTTTGTGTAAATTGTTTTGAGGACTCCACACAAAGTAGTGAAAAATTATTTTAAAATAATGTATAATTATATAATCTGCAATAATTTATAGTTATAATGGTGTGTTATTGAAGTTCAATTCTTTTTTTTTTAATTCAAGATGTTTTAGTAAATTTCATTTTTTTTTTTTTTTTGGTACAATCCATGATTTATCGAATTTCAATTTTTTTTTTTTTTTAATATAAATTGTTATATATTATAACAAAATAATTTTTTTAGATAATAAACCGACAAAATGGACAATAATAAGTATAATAACAAAAATAATTTGTTTGTTTTCACCCGTATCCTAACAAAACTTACTCCTTTCAGGTAAGAGCTTTAGCGTGTCCTTATGGACACAGGACATACCAAGGTTCCTGAATGCAATACATTTTTTTTTAATTTTTATAATAATCTTTGATATCAAATGATCTTAAAAGAGGCAAAACTTTCAAAATTTTGACAAAAAAAAAAATCTGGGCACTTGCTGGGTTAATGCTCACTTGTGTTCTTTATGGGTTGTTCTTTGTATTAGCAGCATTCTTGATGGGCTGCTCTTTATAATAATCATCATTCTTGATGAATTGTTGTTAATGCTCACTTGTGTTCTTGATGGGTTGTTGTTAATGGTTACTTGTGTTCTTACTTCTTACCAAGATTCTTGGTGGATTGTTCTTTATCCTTACTTGTGTTCTTGATAGATTGTTCTTAATGCTTACTTGTGTTTTGATGCTTACTAGCATTCTTGATGGATTGTTATTAATGCTAACCAGCATTCTTGATTAGTTGTTCTTTATGGTTACTTTTGTTCTTGATGGGTTGTTTCTTAATGCTCCTAAAGCACTCAGGTTTACCCAGTGTGTTACTGCATTGGTCTTAATACTTAATAGCGTTCTTGATGGGTTGTTTTTAATACTAACAAGCCTTTTAGATGGATTGCTCTTAATGCTTACTTATGTTCTTGAGGGGCTGTTCTTAATAATTATTAGCAGAAAATTTCCCTTAAGGAAAATCAGCTATTGAGGTTGTACTCATGACAGAATTTTCGACTTTTTGCTCTTCAAATGTCCATCGATCCTACCTAGGAGATGACTTGAAAATGAGGTCGTTCAAATGTATATATATATATATATATATATATATATATATATATATATATATATATATATATATTTTTGTGTGTTTACCGCAATTTTTGTTTGATCGTTACCAAACTCGATTCTTTAGTCGTTTTTATGTAAAAAGAAAGATCAAGTTCGTTAACGGCTGAAATCGGACCAGTGGGAGGGGTTGTTTAGAGAGGAGGGTTTTCTTAAAATTCAAAAATATTTGTGTTACTATATATCGGATTGAAAAATTGTATAGAATCAATCTTATTGCAAATTAAATTTTACTATAAATAGGGTTCTATACAGGTTTTCTCTATCTTGAATATTAACCGAGATATTTGTATTTTATTAAATCTGGGCGGATAACGGATGAGAGTGACTTTCCCTCCAAAACCTAGGTCGGCCATTTCCTTCCTTAACTGTTCGGCTCTCGTGAAATTTCTCTATTGTAACTCTTCACGTGGGAAATCTGCTTAGTTTTACGCAGCCCCTGCGTGGACGGACTTTCAGTGTTATTGATGGGTTGCTCTTAATGCTAACCAGTAATTCCTTGATGGATTGTTGTGAATACTTACTTCTGTTCCACTTGATGGTTGTTCATACATAATTACCAGCATTTTTAACTGCATATTTCTTAATTTGGCCCCTATTTGTGTGATAGATTTTCTTAATGCTTACCAGCATTTTTTAACTGGATTGTCATAAATAAATTTATGAAATTAGGAAACGTTTTGAGAAGGGTTACCACTATATTCCCCATTTTTCATTTTGGGGGAGAAAATCACTTTTCATTCAATAAAAGTCATGAAATATTGGATTCAGTCCATTTTTCTTCTTCAGCATAATCAACATTTTTCATTAGGGAAGGTTCTTCCCTGGTCCATTGTTGTAAGACTTTCTTGTGCTTTTTCATCTTGCAGATTCTTGATGGCTTCTAGATTAGCCACAGTTGTATTAAGTGGAATGAATAACATTTGATACTTCTAAATACATCAGTATTTACAATTATCTGAAAATAATTTATTGAATTTTATACAAAGTGCTAATGTTTCTTTTAACATTTCAGGCCTGTGAGTGACAACCGAGCTTCCCTGCTTCGTAGCTCTGCTCCTCCTCGGAAACCAGCTTCCGAGAGGGACGTCCACCTCGTGATTTGGCGTAATTATGCAGCGCTCTCCATGAGGGTAGTACCTCCCGCACCATCTCCCATTATTCGCTGTGCTTCCCCAGATTTATCCTTAAGGTAAATATTCCACATTACTTATTTATTTTTTAAAAAGAGAAAGCCATATTTGAGCATTAGTTCGTAATGTATAGTAATGTGATTCTGAATTCATAAATCTCATATCGTAGAAGTACGAGTGAAGGATCTGAGTTTAAGACTATTGTTCTTCATGGTTGTTTTGGGAACTGAGGGACTTTTCTCTAGACTTCTCTCTCTCAAGGGCTGTCATATTTTATGCAAATATAAATATCATTGCGAATGTGAAGGATGTAGTCTTCCTGTAAAATATTTATTTGTTTTAGCTGGTTTCATCACAGTTGTGGCATCATTAGATTAAAACAGAATCAAATTGTAAACATTTCAAAATAGTCCCCTGACTTAAATTGGTGTACATATGTACCCTAAATGAAATTTTAACTTCCAAAGGTTAAGGAAACCGAAAATTCAAAAAATTCTGAAACTTTGTGTGCAAGTAGAGTACTTCATCCTGTACACACCACTATTTTATGTTTGTTCGAAACTATGATTTAATGGAGTTAAATCAGATCTTGACAAAAATTGGTTTTTATATTTCTCAGTTCTCAGTTTTTAAAACGGTTATAGATATAATAATAGTTTGAAATGATAGTTTTATGGTTTTTAATGTACTTTAATCTGTTTATTGTTTTTGAAATTTTAATCTGTTAATGAACATTTATTAGTGTTTTAGGAGTTTGTCTTTGAAAACTAGAAAAACAAAGTGGTTGCTCATATGACAAAATTGTTGCTTGCATGTTGTTTAAATTGATGAATTTTATTTAAAATTGTTCATAATTTGATTGTGTTTTCGTCTGAGGATTCAACTAATGTTTTGAAACTGGTTGCTAATGAATATCGTGTTGGACGTCTACAATCTTTCTTATTCTGAAGTTCTGGATCCCGCTATGCCAATGATCCGACATTATTTACTAAATAAATTTGGTCTTTCTACGATGATTTTATTTGGTAGATTGATACAGAGATTGTATTGATGACTCAGGGATGAAGCTATACCTCTGTTGAACTCTTTCCCACCGTTTGAAAAAAGTTATTACAGCATTTCCCAAAATTAACCTATACACAAAATAAAACATCGTCTGGAATGGAAAGTCAGGATATGTAGAAAAGGATGGTTTATTTTGCTAAAATTACGTATGAAAATATATCCCTAAAATTGAGTTAAACTGTTAATTATTTAAAATAAAGGATATTTTTATATTTATTTTTTTAATAAGTATTTAATTTGTTATATCTTTGAAAACATTTTGCATTTTGAGTCAACTTGATTACTACTTTTCAATTATTGTCACCCACTGCTATCATCCTTCTGCCATGGCATTTCCAGATTTTAATTAATATATATATATATATATATATATATATACACATAATTAATACTCTTATTAAATTCTGAATTGCAATAGCCTGTTAATTTATTTGTCTATATTATATTAAGTTTCATTTTAAAAATATTTATAGTATTATTGTTTGGAATAGGTCATCAACGTATCTATCTCATTACCCGACTCAGAACATTCCGTAAGTCTGTGTGTTGTTGGTTTCTAACAACTTGTATTTAATTATTAAATGAATCACTAATCTTTGTGTTGTCGAAAGCAAATCACATAACATTTTTCTTTTAAGGTAATTTTTCATTAGTAAATTTGAAGAAACTATTACCCATTTTGAATAGTTTCAGAAATAGGAAGTATTTGTTACGGATTTATGATTTTGGGAGCTTTACATTCAGTTCCGAGGATTAGGGACTACTTGGTTTTTCCTACGTCTTTGATCTGTGGACTCATTCTGTTAAAGCTTCAGAAGTTATCACTTTTCAATTTGAGTTATAATAAAAAAAACCTTCAATACAACCTGCCATTTTTTGAATATTATTTGTGTGGCTTCTATTTTTTAATATTTAAGGTTTAAACGATCCAAAAGAATGTTACTTTTTTTGGTGGGATTATGTTAATGCTACAGACCTTCCAAATGGAGTGCATTTGCTCTCAATTGCTTGTCAAATTATTTAACTCCCATCTTTTTTTAAAATTTTGGAAACCTTCTGACAAGGGTTTCCACTGAATTCATCACTTTTCATTTTGAGGGGAAATTACTATTTTTGTAACAAAAGTCATCAATATTGAATTAAATCCATTTTACTTCTTTAACATTTTTCATAAGAAGGTTCTTCCCTGGTCTATTGTTGTAAGAATTTCATGTGCTTGTCCATCTTTCAGATTTCAAATGGGATTTTGTATAGCATGCCATTTGAATATGGAGACCTATGTTATTTATTTATGCATGAAAATTTACTGAAACTTTTTAAATGTTTTAACAACATCTTTCTCTGAGTTTTCTAATTTTCTTGTTTTGCACTTTGATTTATGTATCACTCAAAACTTGTTTATTTGGTTGTAAAATATGCATTCATAGTGGGTTTTACGTTATTAAGTTCATCATTAAAGAGAATGGTGGATTTTACCAATGCTTTGCTAATCTGTCCTAGCTCTGTCATTTTTCAAAGAAATACCAAAGATGGACAGAATTAGTAATACACTGGTAATAATATTTATACAAAAGAAATTACTTTTATTAACCAAATAAATTTTCTGTTATTAGTCGGTTTAATTTTTATATTGGCTCCACTAATATATTAGGTTGTCGCAAAAGTCATTGTGCCTGAACATGTTCATAATTTGCTTATGAAGTCTGTCAGAAAAAAACAGGCGCTAACAAATGTTTTAGCAGATTCTTAAAAATTTCCTATAATTTCTATCGATATGAACAACATTTGAGGTTCATTCAAAATTTATATATAAAGACACACACACAAGCACACACACAAACACACACACACACACACACACACGTGCTCACCCGCATACACTACATAGATCCATGTACATATATACTTGTCTGTTACTGATCTAGCTGTTGAAAGTTTTCTTTGATCATGACCAAATAATATTTAAACCTTTATAATGTAAAACTAAAGATCGAGTTCATTAATGGCGGAAATTAAGTTCATTCTCTGATGGAATGATGAGGGGCTCAGGTTGGCCCTGTGAGTAAGGTTCGATTCTCGCTGTGGGCAGTAGAAATTTATTTAGTGACGGACTCATTAAATAAACTCCTTAGTCCCACCCTGGCTAGAAAAGGGTAGTTACCTAGTATTAAAAGTGTCAAATGCACAATGTCTTTTGCTACTATCTGGTATATATTTACTGCCAAAAAAAATCATAACGATTTATTTACTATATTAATGTATAATATAGATAAGTTGCATGTAATTTATGTTTATAACTTTAATGGGAACTGCTTACTTTATCATTGCCTGTCTTGTTCCAACAGTGGTGGCCTGGTAAAATTTCTCAAATTTACTTCCACTGCTGGGGGAGAGGCAATGTGTGGGTGTACAATGCATGCCCTTACATAATCCTATGCACCTATAACATGAACCTAAAAACTCATAACATAAACCTAAACACCCATAACATAGTCCTAGACAACCTTAATATAATCTTAAATACCCATAACATAACCCTTAACATAATCCTACAACGCATAACATAATCCTACACCCCTACAACATAATCATAAACACCCTTAACATAGTCCTACACACCCATGGCATAAACCTAAACACCCATAACATAGTCCTACACACCCATAACATAATCCTACACACCCATAACATAATCCTACACACCTATAAAATAATCCTATACCTGTAACATAATCCTATTCTACACACCCATAACATAATCCTACACACCTACAACATAATCATAAAAACCCTTAACATAATCCTACACACCTATAACATAATCCTATACCTGTAACATAATCCTATACCTGTAACATAATCCTACACACCTATAACATAATCCTATACCTGTAACATAATCCTACACACCTACAACATAATCATAAACACCCTTAACATAGTCCTACACACCCATGGCATAAACCTAAACACCCATAACATAGTCCTACACACCCATAACATAGTCCTACACACCCATAACATAATCCTACACACCTAAAACATAATCATAATCACCCTTAACATAGTCCTACACACCCATGGCATAAACCTAAACACCCATAACATAGTCCTACACACCCATAACATAATCCTACACACCTATAACATAATCCTATACCTGTAACATAATCCTATACCTGTAACATAATCCTACACACCTACAACATAATCATAAACACCCTTAACATAGTCATAAACACCCATAACATAATCCTAAACACCCATAACATAGTCGTACACACCCATAACATAATCCTAAACACCCATAACATAGTCCTTTACCCATAACATAATCCTACACACCCATAACATAATCTTGAATACCCACAATATAATCCTAAACACTCAGAGAGATTCACTCTACAAGTAATACTGTACAAACCTTCAGTGTATAAATAAGAAAGTTAGTACTTCTCCTTTAGCATTGGAGTGTACAGCATTCTTATTTATGCTCTTTATTGGAGTTCCTTCACTCCCAATAACCGGTGTCAAAAAAATAACATAATTATATACACAATAGGTTGTATACAAGTATTCTGTACCTTTAATAGGCATGGAAAAATTTGCCTTCCACCCCCCCCCCAATTAATCATTTTCAATCAAAAGAGCACAATTAGCAGTTACCAAAGTCCTAAATATAAAATGTCAACATTCTAAGACTGGTTGTTTAGTAGATTTCCCTTTAAGGGAAATCAGTTATAAAGATTGTACTCATGACGTGATTTTTGAAATATTTTCTCAAATGTCTATCAATACTATATATATATATATATATATATATATATATATATATATATACATACACTTGTCTTTTACTGCTCTAGCAGTTGAAATTGTGTGATTGTTACCAAATTCGATATTTGAACGTTTTATATATAACTAAAGATCAAGTTTTAAAGAAAACGACCAGGAATGGATTAGCTGAGGAGAATTTGAAACTTCAATATATCTGTGTTATTGTGAGTCAGATTGAAAAATGTTTTAGAGCTGATCTTGTTTAACTATTGATGCTCTACAATTACAATTCAATACATTTTATTAGTAACTCAAATATCAAGTGAGTTATTTGTACTTCCATGTTTTCAACATTCAGTAGAACCCCCCCTCCCCTCCCCAACCCCTTCTACTCATCGGATTTCTATTTAGGAAAGAGAACAGTTGTGTGCCTCCGATAATGTGGGAAATCTGCTTCGTTTACACACCTTCTGTGTAACAGGCCCTTTTTGGTTATACAAGTCATGATGGATTCAGAGGGGTTCAAAATGAGTAATCTCATAAAAATCATAGGACCAAAATTTTTGTGATTAACAAAACTTCCTTTGGTTCGTAGAAGGAAGTAAAAATGACAAACACTTGAACATTTCACAGTGGCTCACCACAAACATAAAACATGCCTACAGATTAATTTAACCCTCCTGAGTTTGATGATTTTGTCCAAAAAAAGAAATTTCCCATTTCATTCGTTCCAACCCATTTGATTTAAACATGGCTACTTCTGTTTGAAATTCGTAATTAACTTTTGTGGTGTTGGGAGTGAAGGACCCAAATAAGGTTTGTGTCTTCCAATTTATTTTTTTATTTCAAGCAGTTGATTCTCTTTCAGACACTCCATCTTCAGAACTAATGCTTGTCAAATTAACTCTTTGCCTTTATAGCCATAGATTTGAGTATTTAAAATTTTAATTCCTTTTTGTTTTGGAATGTCTTATATTTTAAAAAGTATGTGATACTATTTGCAAGGAGAGAGACAAATACTTTGGGTTACTAGCTGTTTGCAACTCTGAAGATTGAGGTCTCTGATTGAGCTTAAAAAAAAATCATTTTGGAGGAGATAAACCTCTTTTATATTTCCTTATTTTCCTTAGGTACTTATTCAACTTATGTAAATCTATTTATGTTATGTTTAGTGTTAAACTTTATTCTTAAAATGAAAAATTAACAATACTTATATTCTACTGTTTATATATATATATATTTAATATTTTGCACTTATGTGTATACCATTTAGTGTAATTTGTTTATTGAAATGTGCGTTGTCCTGCATTAAAACTTTGTTTGAGGCCTTTTTGTTATGTGGCCTTTGAGAACGTATTGTTTGTGTCGGGCGTTAGAATGCTTTGTGGTAATGTTTGTCAGCTATTTGAGTATCGCTGTTAGTTTCCTTTCCCGTTGTTTGTTAATAAGTTACTGAATATTGGTATTATGTGTATTATTGGCGCCTGTTTTGTATATCGTGTTATGGAGAATTGTGTGCTTTATGGTGATGAAAACTGTTCGTTCCCTCCTTTTTTTTTTTTTTTTTGAACATGCATAATTCATTTTATTTTGACAGCTTTGCGCTTGACCTACATCGGCGACTGTATATTTGCCTGAAATACGAGAGGAATTGGTTTTGAGAATGCGTATATGGCGATATTGATCCTAGCATGTATAGTGGCCACTACGATCTTTTGAATTTTGGTACATGTTGTGCTCATCGTTAAAAAGGAGTAAGTCTGCTCTGATGACATTTGTGTCTCCAAGACCCATGAGCTCTCTGGACGACTACCGTAGGCTTTTTTAGTTTTCAACGTCAGTTTTATATGAACTCGTACTATATTTGTTTTTTATATTCAGCCAGTTGATGAAAAGTATGCTGAAGCGTGATATGTATTTCAAAAAACAAGAATTTTTTATGAAACCCTATAGCTTTAAAATGAATTGTAATTATGGGTGCACTTAGAACTATGGAAAGAATATGTTCTTAAAAATTCATAGGTCACTGCTTATTCAACCCTGTAACAGAAAATCTATGTACTCGGTAATATTTTGAGTGATTACCACTTTTATTTACATAATGACTAAAGTTTTAGATATAAAAATTAAATTTTCTGTGAATCTGGAAGTGTTACATTGAAATTTGTATACACATACAGGCTAATGTCTATCAATGAACTGCGTGAGATTTAGGAAGGCATCTGATTACAGCGGTACATATATTCATAAAATTAAAAATAGTTTTGCCGTGTGAGGAACACTTTAAAAGATGGAGAATTGAAACATAATGTGTATCGTATAAACTGTTCAAATTCTGACAAGGCTTGCAGGGGTTTATAGGGGAGTTTGCGTAACATTAAAAAAAGAGTCTAAAACTGTATTCTAAAAGTGAAGACAAATTGAAATTTTAAGTTTCTCTTTCTCTCACTTCCCATCCTTTTAAACTCTGGCATAAGTTTGATTTTCATAATGTTAAGATTTTGCAAAAGGAAAGTAACATCCAAAATAAAGATGATTATGTTCCCGAAGAAAACACGAAACATTTAGAACAAACTCTTAATTAAGTTTATTGGAAGTATATAGTGTTTTTAAACTATACCCTTGGCCTCCTTGTGATACAAATGTAAATAGTATTTCAGATAAACCTTATATTTTTAGCGGATTTCCCTTAAAGGGAATCTGCTATTGAGGTCGTACTCATGAAGGGATTTTCGAAAAAAGGTCCTTAAATATCAATTGATCGTATCTAGTAGATGACAAAAATGAGGTCCATTCATAATTAAAAAATGTATACTTGTCTGTTACGACTTTAGTGGTCACAATTTTGGTTTGACTGTTACTAAACTTTATATGTAAGTGTTTCATGCAAAACTAAAGATCAAGTTTGTTAATGGCTAAAATCGGATCAGCGGGAGGGGAGGAATTTTGAAAAGTTGGATTATCTCTGATATTATACATCGGATTAAAAAATGCTATAGAATCAATTTTATTGCAAATATAATATTCTATTGATTTTGTTATGTACATTATTTCTCTATCTCAAATTTTAACCGAGATTTAACTTTAATTTTAAGCCTTCAGTAAAATCCCCTTCTTTTTCATCCCACGTTAAGAATAAGCCAATATCATGAGCCGTCTTATTTCAATCCAAAATACCAAATATTGTATTCAACAAACCTTTTCTAGGTGAGATACATGCAAATAAGTTCTGATCACCCACCCCCTCCCTCCCTCCCCATTTTTTGTTCTTGGATTACTTAGATAAAAATTATAGATACATTATAGATTACAGTACTTGATATGAAAAATAGTTTTCAATGTAATTAATATATTATATTCTGATATAATTCAGTAATTGTTTTTCTTTCTGGTCAAGAATATTTCTATCTATCTATTCAGCTCTGAGAGTTTGGCTGACCTATTTGTTTACAATTCAGACGCTTCCTGTTATGGAGTTTGTTAAAATGGAAATTGGCTGAAGCATTTCTCCATAGTATTTGAATTAATTTACTTAATAATCACGGTGGTGTTAAGTGTTACCAGTATGTAGATTTAACTTTTGTAAAACTTCACGTGGGAAATCTGCTTAGTTTACGCAGCCCCTGTGTGACAGACATTTTATTTTTATACAGCCTCAACATGTTTCTTCATACATTCTTGTTTTTGGAGTATTATTTTCTGTCTGAGTGTACTTTCCTCAACGGCTTTATTTGTTTTGAATTGTGATTCAGCAGATGCTTTTCATCCCCATTTTTTCTTTAGTTTTGCGATAACATTACTGTAGTGTTTTAAATTATTATTTGTCCACTCCTCAATCGCTTTGGCTCCTATCAGTCGAGTTTGTGTTTGTCCGCTTACAACCTACCTCTCTGTTTCCTCTCACATTTTTTTTTCTTTTAATTTTGGCTTCTTTGGTTCCGATATAATTAACTTAGATGGAAATAATGTGTTTTTTAAGACGGATTTTCCTCTTATCAAGCCAACAGGATAGTATATTCCGGTCGAGAATTACACAAAGTTTCTCCGATGATGATATCGCCGAGTCTAAGTCTCTGTACTGTTACTCGTCTCAACCTTCTAAAACAAGACATAAAAGGAGCAGGTGAGGTGTTTAGGTTGTCATATTTTTACTTTATTTAGTTCAGAAAACATTTTCATATTAACCGCTCAGCATTACCTAAGAAAGGAACTAACATTTTTTCAGTAAAAAGGTAATTTTTTTTTGTTTTAATTTTTTGTAGTTACGATGATAATTAAATATTGTTGGCGTATTATATATGCAGTGCTTGGGTCACTCTTTGGGTTTTGATTCAAATTAATAAAGACTTTAGCTAATGTTTCATGTCCAATATATTCCATTTTAAATGCCTAAAAATATACGAATACATAATGCAAACAATTGCCAACAAAAGAAGAGGGCCCTTGGTTATCCAAGTGAGTTAAGGCATTTTTATTAACTCTTTGACTGCTGATGAGTGGGCTGTAGACAGCTCAAGGTCAGCAAGCAGTCCCCCAAATTCTAACCAATCTCTGTCCTTCTCAGGTGCTGCCTCCCTCTCCTTTCACTTGCCTTTTCTTGCTCTTCCCTTCCTTACTTTTAATCAGCGATAAACTTGTTAAATAAAATTTTTAGTCTCACCCTGCCTGCAAAAGGTTAGTAGCCTGTAGATAACCCGTCCCGATTAGCCGTAGTTTCATAAAATGGGAAATAAATAAATAACTGACCGGCAAAAGAAAAATGTATCAATATAATATAACTATGTTAAAACATTCTTTGTATGATTAATGATGAGAGGATTAAGAAATAAGTACTTACATACATGGTTTGTTTAATACTCACTTATGACCAACAATACCTTGGGATTATTAAATCATACACTATTGGGCCAATTTTTTTTCAAAAATTGACGTTTTATTTTAGAAAAATAGTTTTAAATATATTATTCAGTGATAGAAGCGTTTGGAATGTTTTTGGCATTCCAGGTCATTCCTTGTCTTCCAGCTCAAAATCACCACTTTTAAACTAAGCAAACCACTTCTGAATCGTTAGCTCAGCTAGAGCATCCTTCCATAATCATCCTCTAAAATTTGATTATTTTCGGCAGAGCTTTTCTTCATGTTAAAGTAATGAAGAAGAGCTCCCACAAAGATATTTTTATCTGGTATGAACATATTTGACAAAGGTAAACAATTAGATATTCAAGAGAGCTTCAACCGAATGAGTTACACTAAAAGCATAGTCCAATGTCAGTAGAATTAGGCGCCAATGAGTAGGAGTCATGCCATAATTGTAAACCCCCCTGAAGGAGTAGTCCCATCTATGAGAAGATTATTATTATTATTTATTAACATCTTTCTTTTTTTTAACCCTTTTCTAGCCAGGGTGGGACTAAGGATTTTATTTAGTGAGTTCGCCACTAAATAAATTTCTATTTCCCCCAGAAGGAATCGAACTCTTCACTCTAGGTTTGCCATGTGAGATTAATGCCAATGCTTTAACTTCCATGGCTAACTCGAGTCCCAAATGAGAAAATGCTCCCAACTAATTCAATTACCCAATATACAGCATGCCATTTCAGAAAGTACTGTTTATAGGAATTTAAATGATTCGAAAACCTTAGGAAATAGTAGCATGGTAATAACAAAATTGAATTTAATCGCAACAGGACAAAGGACTGTATCAAACATGAATACTCTCTTGTACTTCTTACATTGAGGAATCCTCTCAAATTGTATGTAAAACAATGAATAAAATGTTTAAATCAATAGACAAAAATAAAACTTGAATAGACTTACAGATTGCTCAATTGTATTGCATTGTAAGTTTAAACTTGATCGAGTTAAGCAATACACATAGAATATAACACTTTTAAAAAAAAATCAGATGTGGACACCACATGACTTCCTTCTACTCCTATTACATTAAATGAACAAAATGTTTGCCTGTACTTCATTTAGAATATTAATGCCAAAAATTGTAATTACAATATTTCTTCTACTTTGTACTAGGAAGTAATAATGATGGTGCTCTACCTTTTCTCGTAACGTAAATATTAAGCGAGTTATTCATACTTTCTAGTTTTCAGCATTCAGTAAATCCCCATTTATGCTCATTGGATTTTTATTTAGAGTTAGAGAATATATGGTGAGATGAGATCACTAGTGTGCCATCCAGTACATGGGAAATCTGCTTAGTTTGCACAGCCCCTGCATGACAAACGTTTATGCTATAGGACAATCTGATCGCAGTTTTGATCGCATTTTAACTATATAAAGTTATTAACTCCAGTATATAATTGGTCAAATACATATCTCAATCACATAACAATTTTAACATAATGTAAGTTCATTTTTTTAAATCTTCTCACAATTAATTGCAGGAATAATTTACCTTAATTACAATTCCTTCTGTTTGAATAGATTTGTTTCACATTGTAAATCATTTGTACTATGTGGTTGTGAATGTTTAGGTTCTCAAAAAAGGAAATTTTGAAAAGTTGGCTAAACTTCGTTGTTAACTTGAATCTCTTATTGAGTTACCTAAGACTGTATAAAATACGCTAACTCAATTTTTGTTTTAATGAGCTTCATATTTTTCTTTTTGTTTTTGATATTAATGTTTTGCTCATAGAGTAGAGTTAGGTTTGCCTGAAATATAGCTTCCTTCTAGTGTGTTTAGATCCTTTAAAGATTTTGGTCATTCAATAAGAGGTACTTTCATGTGTAATATTTATTTTTAGGTTTAAATGTGTAATAAAATCACTGTTTCAACTATTGGGTGCGTATTGTTAAAATTTAATAGATTATTTAGGTTTAAAAGTTACATAGTCAGGTAAGCCTACGAATTAGCATTTATGGACAAATATGGAATTGTTTTTATGAAATTATTTTGTTTGAACGTGGGAGCAAAAATCATTGAATATTATCTTTTCTCTCAGATCTATGACTTCATTATTGAAATTTGTTTACATCTTTGAGAGGGAAAATATTAACTTATATGTTTCAACAAAAAATGACTTTGAATATAATTTGTAAAATATTCAGTCCAATCTTTTAAAATATTTGTTAAAGCCTTTTAGCTTATGACAATGTATGCCATCGTCATTAATAGTTTTGCTATTATTAACTTTTTTATAATAAAGATGTTATCGAATGATTTATTTTAAATATTTGTAATTTACACTTTAAATGTGTTTTAAATTTTATTCTGGAAACTATTTGTTGTACTGTTTTAAAAGATTGTTGGGTACTTTCAAAAACTATGTCCTCCAAGCATTAGTAGATGACTTATTAGGAATTTTCATCACAAAGACGCATTAACTTTTGATATTTTAATAAATATTATTCTGTCTTTGGCTATAACACAAGCAGGATTAAGGGAGAATGGTGAAGAATCTGGGGGGGGGGTGATTTTTCACTATGAATTTTCTACCATATACCATCTTTTGTAACAGGATATGCTTTTGAAACAGCATAGTATGATTTTTGTCTACATCATAAAATATGTGTGGAAGTTTGTGTAAACAATTGTAGGATTACAGCTCAGTTGAATAAATAAAAGGCACAGAGAATTCTTTTGTTTTGGCAAATACATGTTTCATACTTCAACAACATTTTAAATGGAAATCAAGAAAAATATTATAGAAGTTGTTACTGAGCTAGAATTATACTGAATGTTTCTATGCTCTGCAGAAGGCTCTCCTCATTATCAATCTCACTAAGAAAGCAGAGTTATTGACAACAATAGTTGACACACGTGGTTTCATGTACAGCAATGATATGTCAACTTTTACAAAGGAGAATGTCGGAATTCCTGTAGTCTGGAAAAGATGATTCAATATTAAAAGCACTCAAAAATGGTTACAGATAGTGTATCAGAAGGTGTTGAGTTGTGTTGCTATATACTACTGCCGTTAGGCTGTGCAGAAAGGATTAAACCGATCAGACAAAGAGAGGCATTGGTAGATTTATGGCGAGGGAAAAGACTTGCAGAAGCTGGGCACCTTTTATTGGAAAAGTCTAAGAAATCCTGGTGGTGGTAAAGGTCCAGGTTTTTCCCGTTAGGGAATGCATAATAAATGTCCATTAAAAAATTAAAATACTCTCATTACTAAGGAAATAGATTTTTTTTGGCTTATCATCCCAAACAAGTAAACTTAAAACAGACCATAACTCTATGCCTGAACAGCTCAAAAGCGGGAATCACTCATTCATGACTTCTGCTGTAGACTTATCTCTACTTCTGTTTAAGATAGTCTTGTTCAATCTTTTCTAAATCATATATCAACACTTTTTAGCAAATTCTCCCTTAAGAGAAATCAGCTATTGAGGTTGTACTCATGACACAATTTTCAGAAAATTCCGCAAATGTCCATCGATCCTATCTTAGAGATGATGATGATGATGAAAATGAGGTCTGTTCAATATTATATATATATATATATATATATATATATATATATATATATATACTCGTATATACATACATACATACTTGTCTGTTACTGCTCTAGAGGTCACATTTTTTGTCATATCATTACCAAACTTCATATATATAAGTGTTTCATGTAAAAAGAAAGATCAAGTTCGTTAACTGCTGAAATTGGACTTGGGGAGGGGGGAATTGAAGAGTTTGAAATATCTCCGTTATTATAAATCGGATTGAAATATTGTATATAACCATTCTTATTGAAAATTAAGTTACCTATAAATGTTGTTATATACATATTTTCTCTATTATGAACATTACTGGAGTTATTAGGATTTTTTTACTTTTCAGCCTTCAGTAAACCCCCACTCCTACTCATGACATATTAATAATAAGCTGATATCATGATTAACTTCATTGTAAGCCTAAATGCAAAATATTGATTGCAAGAGTTATTCTAATTTTTATGTTTTCAGCCTTTAATGAAGGTCATATTTGCAAAAGCTGTTATATTATGAAGCGCTTTATTTGAACCCTAAATACCAAATATTGTTTTGATCGAACTTTTATATTTTGAGATAATAGTAAATAATTGTCGCACTTGGGAAATCTGCTTAGTTAATGCAGCCGAAATTTTTCGAAAATCGTGTTATGCCCCTACCTCAATATCATATTTTCCTTAAGGGAAATCTTTTAAAAAGTAGTGCACAATATTATTTTGGCTGTATATTGATTACTTTTATTTAGATATGCTCTAACATCCATCTATTTCTTTTTTTTGACAAACATGTTTTTTTATCTACTTTTATGGACATGAATGATCAAATCTTGTAAGGAATTATACAGTGTTAATGTTTAGATTTTGACTTTATTGTTGTTTATTAGATGAAGAATACTTTTGATGTTTTGTTAGAGGATTTGCATAACTTTTGAAGGATTTATATGTCGTAGCTGACTTTTTTTTTTGTTTTAAGTGAATGATTTTTGTAGTTGAGAAATGTGAAGAATGATTTAGTGCATTTGATTTTGATCCAGTTTATTTAAGGTATATTTTGACGATTGCTTTCGATGTCTGACTTTCCCTTTATATTTTTTAGCTCTTCCCCCGACAGCCTAACTACCGAGCGTAGTGATAAAGGGGCTAATGTTACACCCGCAGGTCTCTATAAGCTCCTCGTCCCATTGCTCAGGTGCGAAGTGCCCGATGTCAGAGATGCTGCCGTTTTCGCTTTGGCCAAAGTCAACTCAGAAGCCTTGAAGTAAGAAGATTTTTATTTATTTTATTTTAAGAACTTCCTTAAATAGGTTAGGATTAATTAAATTTTAAAAAGAAAAAAAAATGTAATAACTAATAGAAAAGTTAAAAAATGTACTATGTTGAACTCTAGGCACAACGAAAAACTTAAAAAGAACAATATTAACCAAAATCAGAGATCAACAAAAATAACCATAACTAAAATCAATATATAGATGATAAAAAAGTATTAAATAAATAAAAACTAATATATTGTCGTAAAAGTATAATATTAAAAAAAAATATTTTAAGCAGGATTTAAAAATATTCAGTCTCATTTAAAATATTAGTGAAAGCTTTTTCATTTATAGGCCATTGCCATTAATTTTGTTGCTATTATTAACTTTTTTATACTCTAGATATATTTTAAAAGTGTGTAATTTATACTGTTTTAAATTATATTATCATTTATATAGAAAATTATTTGTTATACTGTTTTAAAAAGATTGTTAGGTACTTCCAAAAACCGTGTCTCCCAAGCATTAGTAGATGACATATCAGGAATTTCCATCACGAAGTGTTATTAACTTTTGATATTTTAATAAATATTATACAGTCCTTGGCTATAACACAAGCAGGATAATGGGAGAATAATGAATAATCTGGAGGAGGGGGATTTTACAATGGATTTTCTAACATAATCATATTTTGTAACAGGATATGCTTCTGAAATAGCACGGTATTATATTTGTCTACATCAAAAAATAAGTGTGGAAGATTTCACGAAAAGTTGCGGGTTTTGCTTGTTCTTTGAATGGTATGATTCCTAATTAAAGTTATGATATCTTTTCATTTTTGATCAGAAGACTTTTTCATCATATAAATTCAGAATATCCTGCTAAAAACAAAATGAAAAACGTGCTCCGGCAGCATAGCTGAGAACTACTATCTGGTGGAAAATATAAATTCCAATACAGCAAGCTTGTATTAAATATTCCCTTTTTCTAACATTACTAGGTGCTCTGAGACATACATATTACAATATATTTAAGTAATTATAGAGATAACACCATAAAAAATATTTTCAATTATTTATTTATTTTTAACTTGATGTGTTTCGTAGGGATTTAATGGAAGAGCTAGTGACATCGATTCGTGAGGCTGTTGATAGGAAACAGGAAAATGTTCGAAGGAGGAAGAGGAAAGATGCACTGAGGCTGCATTTAGTGAGAGTTTTTGAACTTATCGCCCAATATGGCACTTTCGGCAATAGGTAAGTAGTAATTCCACTATTTTAAGCAAGCTTCTCTTTAGGGGTATTAGTTATTGGGTCTGTCCTCATGGTGTGAAAATGTACAATTTCTTCAAATGTCCACCAATTCTGCCTAGGGGATGATGAGAATGAGGTTCGTTCAAAATTATATATAGTGTGACATGATATATTGGCTTGGCAAATAAGTCCTTTCTCTTTTTCTGTTTATTTTTATGCCATTAGGATACACATTTTATCAGATGAATTAATCCCTGTGGTGAATTGTTTATCTTGTTTTTAATGTCAACAACTATATCTGTTAACTCTTGTTGAAACTAGCTTAGTATTGTGTTCGCTATTGCACTGTGAATATGGAAGAAAATATCATTCATTATTGGCATATTTTGGTGTATTATTTAAAAAAAAGTTAAATGTGCTGCAGAAGCTCAGAAAAATTTGCTGGGTGTTTACAGGGATGATGCCTTAACTGAATGCACCTGTCAAAATTGGTTTGCCAAATTTCATTTAGGAAATTTTAACATCAATGGTACTTAATGGTCTGGTCGCATGATATTGAAATGAGCTATGTTAAGGCTATTGTTGATGAAAATCCCACCCAATCAGTGCGAGAGATTGCTATGGCACTAAATAAGTTGCACGGAAGCATAGAAAACCATTTGCACAAGCTCAACTATGTTTCCAAGCTTAATGTTTGGCTCCCTCACTCTCTAACCGATGTAATTTGGCAACATGCATTTCTATTTGTGATTCTCTATGGAAACGGCAACAAAACGATACATTTTTGAAAAGGTTGGTAACAGGAGATGGAAAATGGATATTTTACGTTAAAGTAGTCCATAGAAAATCTGTTGAAACCTGGGTTAGATCCAAAGAAAATAATGCTTTCCATATGGTGGGATTTCAACTGTGTTATTTTCTATGAGCTATAGGACAAACAATTGATTTAAATCTATGCTTCACAATTAACAAAAATTGGATCAATCAATTCAAAATAAACACCTATAATTGAAAATTAAGAATATATGTGCTATTATGAGTTGGGTTCAATCATTGTTCTATCCTTTTTTTTTAACTCAAATACTGAGGGAGTTATTTGTACTTTCTCATTTTTAGTCTTCAGAGAACCTCCATTTCTACTCATCAGATTTTTATTTAAAAATAGTCAATATATGGTGAGATGAGCTTAGTCATGTGTCATACCAGCATATGGGAATCTCCTAAGTTTAGACAGTCTCATGTGGCACAACTTTTTCCTGTTTCGTTATAATCTACAGAATAAGTGCAAATATTGGACTGACAAAAACCCTGTAGAATATTTTATTTTTAGATATGTCTTCAACACATAAATATATAATTGTTTCAGTGCCTGTGTCTTGGAAAGAGACTCTCAATCTCTCCACCCTACTATAGTCGAGTATATAGACGGAGCACGCATTTGCCTCGAGATGGAACCAGACAAGGATTTGCTCACTGATATAAAGCTACACTTCTGCAATTTCATCAGGCATATGCTGAAAAGCTTTCCCCGTAAGTTTTCCTCTTAATGATTAATAATCTTCTCTACAAAACTCCTGTATTTTAGACCTGATTGATGAGACGCTGAGCCTTTTAGTATATATATTTATTTGTCTGTTAATGCTCTAGCTGTCACAATTTTTGTCTCACTGTTATCAAATGATGAATGAATATCAAGTTCGTTAACAGTTAAAATCGGACCAGTGAGAGGGGGGGGGGAGTAGAGTGGAAGAATTTCAATAATTTGAAATATCTCCATTGTTATGGATTGAAAAATTGTATAGAATCAATCTTATTGAGAATTTAATGTTCTATAATGTTGTTATATGCATGTTTTCTCTATATTGAATAAATCGTGATATTTTAATATTTCAGTTTTCGGCCATCTGTTAACCCCAGTGATTCATGATAAAGCACCTTATTACTGGCTATAATAAGGTGCTTTATCATGAATCACTTCATTCCATGGTGAAATATTACATATGGTTTTCATTGGACTATTATTTTGTGAGACACATGCAAATATGTCATGAGATGACATCATAAATTAAGATTTGTTGTTCTTTACTCGAAAATGTATATTTGATCTATACCATACTCGATATTTAGCTGCTTTAGTCAATACTAAAGATCATATGTGTATTGGCTGAAATCGGACCTGGAATAGTCATGGTTTAGAGAAGGAGTGTATTAGAAAATTCAATATATCTTTGTAATTATGAGTTGTATCATAAAATTTTATATTATTATTATTATTAATAAATGTCCACTTTTCGCTACTAAGGCTAATTGGGACGGGTTATCTACAGGTTACCACCCTTTTTAGCCAGGGTGGGATTTCAGAATGTTATTTAATGAATTTCGTCATTAAATAATTTCCTTTGCCCAGGCAAGAATCGAACTTTTATAGAACCAATCTTCTTAAACTTTTGATTTTCTATAATTTTTGTTCTATGCATTTTTTGGTAGCTCCAGTATTAAGCGAGTTATTCATAATTTCTTCTTTTCTGCCTTCAGAACCCTCACCCTTTTTCTCATCGGTTTTGCATATAAATAGAGAATATGTGGTGATATGAGATCACAAGTGTTATACCAGCACTTGGGAACTCTGCTTAGTATACTTAGCCTCTGAGTGACAAACTTTCAATTTTTAATTTCAGTCGAAACTCATCAAAGTTTGTTGAGGAGAGATCTGCGAAGGAGCTTGTTCAACCTGTTCAGTTCGTGGGCGGGTCCTCTGGGCAAAGCTGAGGAAGGGGGTAATGGACCACCCACTCAGCTCCAGTTCCAAGCACTACAGGCTATGTCTGCCGTTCTATGCTGCGGACCCTGCTTCGATCCTAATGCTCTAGCTGAAGAAGGATCTCTATATCCTTGGATCGACCACCTTCTTGCTTCTGATGACCCTAAAGTAAGTTTGATTAGTTTAGCTTAAAGTAAGCTTCAGAATATAATTTTATCCTAAAGTAAGGTTCAATATGATTATTATACCCTAAAGTAAGTTACAGAGTATTATGATACCCTAAGATAAGTTTCAATATGAATTATACAGGGTGTGTCAGAAAGAACTCCCCGATTAGAGAGGCAGTGGGAAGCGAACAGTGACAGAGTGGTGAGGGGCGTGTCTTTGAGTAGCTGCTTACATGCCGTTTTCAATATACGCCATGGCTTCGTCCAGTGAACATTGGGCTTTTGTCATGGAGCAGTTTATTAAAAATGACCATTTATCTCGTTGCGTGTGGTGATATTGGATGGCCACCAAGATTGCGAAACTTAACACCTTGTGACTTTTTTCTGTGGGCCTATCTCAAGTCCAAGGTTTACCAGCAACACCCTCAAAATTTAGAAGCACTCAAGGAAATGATAGTGCAAGAAGTTGCAACAATCATGCCCGACATGACCCGTAGAGTAGAGGAAATCTACCGGGAACGGCTCAACCAACCTCAACAATGGAGACCACCATTTCAGTGACATTTTGTTTAAAACACATTGATATTGCATTGTCTTAAATGGCATTATATTTCCTTTGAGCTAATAAAAATGCTCTATCTTACATGGTTTCATTTTTATTAGCCTTTCAAATAGGGGAGTTCTTTCTGCCGCACCCTCTCTATCCCAAAGTAAGTTTTGGAGTATTAGTATATCCTATGGTAAGTTTTAATATGATTAGGGTACCTTCAAATAAATTTCAGAATATTATTGTACCCAAGGCAAGTCTCAATATGATTATTATACCCCCAAAGTAAGTTTCAGGGTATTATACTTTAAGGTAAGTTTCAATGTGAGTATTATACCCTAAAATAAGTATCAGGGTATTAATATACCCCAAAGTAAGTTTCAGGGTATTATTATACCCTAAGGTAAGTTTCAATATCACTATTGTACCCTAAAGTAAGTTTCAGGGTATTATATTTTAAGGTAAGTTTCAATGTGACTATTATACCCTAAAGTAAGTTTCAGCTTTTTTTTTTATACCCTTAAGTAAGTTTCAGGGTATTATTATTCCCTAAAGTAAGCTTCAGAGCCTCTAAAGTAACTTTTATATGTTATGATATATGTGTGTTACACTTATATATTGTTGCAAAAATTAAATACATGAATAATCAATCCTTCAGGGAGAGAGTTGCGTATTTGGGAAGTGCGAGATAGATCAAAGAGACCGACAGAGGATCGAGCCCCTACTAGGCTCGTCCAGCCCAGCGTCGAATGAACCAGACAATTCCCCTTTGATGTATGCCGACAACCTATATAAGCCGCGAGCAGTCAGTTTTATTCTCACCTGCCTTGATGTTCACATCAGTGCTACAGTGCGACTTAGTGCAGTGTGGTAAAATGTTTTTATAAGAACAGTGTTGTGTCGAGACTGTAAGTAACAGTTTAGTGCCGTGTTTAAGACAGTGCAGTGCCGCGAAGTAAAGGACAGTGCAGTGCTGCGAAGTAAAGGACAGTGCAGTGCCGCAAAGTAAAGGACAGTGCAGTGCCGTCTTTCTGTGAATTTCAGTGACCGTGAGTGAATTATTGGACTGTGTAATCCGAAGAATAGTGATGCTATCAGTGTATACTGTGAGTAGTAATTAACAATAACTACCAAGTTTATTGTGCATTGTGAAATAAATTGTGCAGTGATAAAAACTGTGAAACTTGCGAGTATTTAATTTTGCAATCCAAAAAAACTCTTATTAAATACGTTTATTACTGGTTTTGGTAATAAAAAAACGTAACAATATTATATTTTTATGTTGACAATGCAACGTATATTATAGGTTTATCTGAAGATGGCCAATATAGCCCGAAACATCATGGTGAAATAAATATAATGATATTTTTGGGTGGATATCTCTGGACATTTTTATTTCCTAGAAGGATTTCATTTACCCCCAAAAATTTAAATTAATAAGTTATTATTCATTCAGAATGAATACCTAACTCTTAAAATTATGTATGTTTTATATGATAAAATAATAGATTATGAGGCAGTTTCCCTATTTACTTTCCTTAAGTTTATAGATTTATATTCAACACCTATTCTGTATTAATATATATTTGTTCTAATTAATAATCAATTTCTAACAGCAAGACAAAGCCATTTTATTGTTCTAAAAACACTTACTAAATACTTCCCATCTTCTTGTCTTACCCAATTACGAATGTTTTTATTGGACACAGTTGATATGAAATAATTTGACATTTTATCCAAATTTTACAATCGACTATGAAAGAAAAATTAATAAGAAATGGAAGGGTAAAAATTGAAAAATATCTGCAAATAAAATAACAAAGACTTATTTTTGGAAGGTACTAAATTATGTTGTCAGAACGGATATTGATAAAATGTACAAACTAGTATATGAAATGCACATTGAGGAATGCTACTTCAGAAGCGATAATGTTTCCATAAATCAGTTTTTTTAATGGTACTAAGATAGTAAAGTACATATCCAATTTTTATTCAAATATTTTGTTAATTTAATTTTATTTGTTGAAAAAAGAAATATTGAAATTGATTTCCTATATGAATAATAATAATCAGTGATGAATTATTCATCGAATAGAAACAGACTTGCAGACTGAATTAATTATTGATCATTAAAAATTGATTCAAATAATTTTAAATGAGAAATTCATTGAATACCAAGTTCTAGTCAAAGTATTTAATTGATCGATTCTACTCTTTTTGGTAACAAGCACTGAGCTAAATTTTGTTTAATGCAATTTTGATTTTTCCCATAGGTATACAAGCTGGCTTGTGAAACAGTCGTGCTGCTCCTGGAGAATAACTCAGACATAGGTTCGCTGCTGGATTGGGTTGTGGACAGGTGCTATACTGCTAAACCTCAGGTTGCTGACGGCTGCTTTCTGGCTCTTGCTACTATATTCAGCGCAAGGTAACTCCTCTTTTTTCTATGCATTTTATTTCGCAGTATATGATTTAGGGATTCCTAAAGTGGATATGGAGTTGTTGGTGTCAAAATCAGGCGCCATGGGGTCAACATAAATAAAAACTGATTTTAGTGGACAACTTTGAAGATACTTAATAAGTTGTGTTTCATGTACCAACTTGTTATAAGAAGGACTAATATTTTAGTAGGAAGTATCATTGTTGTACTTTTACAAAACTCAACTAGTTGAAAAGAATGCACAAGTTTGTCCAAACTCAATAAGCTGGGAGAAGTTTGTGCTAGATTTGAATTCGAGTGTACAACTCTTTCTCATAATTTAATTCAATTAATTATAAAAACAGAAAAAACAAGCAATTAATACTTTTTTACAAACTAACAATTTATAATTTTTACATTTCTTAATATCGGATGGCCTTCTAATATTGAGTATTATCCCCTTTTGCACAGCAAAGGGCCCTTCTTCTGCCAGGCATAACGAAAAAGTGAAATTTTTGATGTACTCCACCGGCACAGCATCCTCACAAAAAAACAATTTGGAGCTGATTTAAATCTATAGGAGGAGGATGACGACATCTAACACACCTCCCTAAATTATGCCACAAATGTTCTATAGGATTCATATCGGGAGATGGTGCAGGCGAGCATTATCCTGCATTAAAATTAATTCCTCCTCAAACCATAACTGAATGGCCGGGACTCGCGAAGAGTATTTTGAGCGAAACTGGTCCACTGGTTCCACACTCTGTTATGACTGTCTGAGTAGTACAGACGAAATCTAGACTCATCTGTGAATAAAACTGCTGCCCATTGCTCCTCTGTCCAATGGAAATGTTGTTCAGCAAATAACTGTCTTTTCGATGCCTTTGCAGGAGTTGGGGCCCTGCCGCGGCGTGCCTCGCTTGATGACCGTGCTCCCTTAGTCTCCGAGCTGCGACAGTATTTGGGACGATTTGTAGCCTGACCTGAACCTCAGGAGCGGTTAAATGCATGTCTCTCAAAGCTGAGAGGGCGATAAATGGATCATCTGATGGATTTGTGTCCCTCGCAAGGCCACTGCCGGCCCTCACCTCATAGCTTCTGGTCTCTTCCAAACGCGTTACGGATAGTAGATCTTGCATTGCCGACCAGACATATAGCGGACGCTCCAGCCTTCGCTTGCGACACCCAGCCACTGCCGAAAGAAAGGATATATTAGCCAATGAAATCAATCTATTTCTAACCCTTTGACTGCTGATGAATGTGCAGGAGAGTGGGCGGTAAACGACTCAAGGTCAGCAGTCCCCCAAATGCTAACCAACCTACGTCCCACCGCCTTCTCCCTAAATATTCTTAGGGGTTCCTAAACCAGTTTTATCATCCGACATGTCAAAATACTAGTAGTAAACGTATAAACCGCACTAAAACACTGAACCGCACTCAGGAATGTTGAGCATAAACAAAGACAATGTGGAGGGAAGACAAAGTAACACAGCCCATATTCATATTATCCAAATACATCTTATTTTTTCCTTATGTATTTATGGCCATTACTTCGCCTATTAAATAAAACAATTGATAAATATCTGAAAGAAAATTAAATAAATCTACTTTAAAATAAGTCGGTAATAGTTCAGATTCATGTCATCAATACAGAAGCCTCTAGCGGAGAGTAGATCAAACAATTAGTACACGAATGTGCTCATTAGATGTTGCTAATATATCCCACACCGGGGCTAAGTGAACTAAGAACATTTCCCTACGTGTGTAGACATGTTTGTACTTATCTCAAAAAGTAAAAGTTCAAAAACAATATTTCGTGTTAATACTTCAAATAATCTGCTTCATAATATAACAGCTTATTGTTAGTATAACATGAGTAGGAGTGGGGTTTTGCTGAAGGCTGAAAACTATAAAATGCAAATGTCTCGGTTAATAATCAAGATAGTGAAGATACGTACATAACCGCATTTATAGAACATTACATTTGTAATACGGTTGTTTTTATATACTTTTTCGATCTGACGCATAATAACAGAAATATTAAAAATTTTCGAAATTCCCCCTCTAAACCCACCCCTTTAAGGGAAATCTGCTAATAAAAGTCTGTCACCCATGGGCTGCGTAAACTAACCAGATTTCCCTGGTATAAACACACTTGTGACCTCATTCTCTATGTCTATGTAAAAACCGATGAATAAAAGGGGTGTGTGCTAGGGGGGGGGGGTGCCGAATGCTCTAAAAACGTGTGAATACAAATAACTCGTTTAATACTTGAGTTACAAAAAATGTATAGAGCAACAATTTTAGACTAGCAGTAGCTTAACAATCATCATTTTGAAATTTGACTCTTAATAACGGAGATATGCATTTCGATTTTTAGCAGATTTCCCTGAAGGGAAACCAGCTATTGATGAGGCCGTACTCATGATGCGAGTTTCGAAAAAAAATTTCAAACGTCCATCGATCCTACCCAAGAGATGACGATTTATATATATATATATATATATATATATATATATATATATATATATATATATATATAAAATTGTAACCTCTGTCTACTGATTTTTTTCGCGAAATTTCACGATAACTTTTCGTTTCACATGTCATAGACACCATAACTGCATTTTGTTTCTTTCGTGTATGTTTGTTTGTTTGTTACCTTTTCACGCATAAACGGCTGAACCGAATTTTATGAAACTTGGTATGTATATTACTACTAGCCCAACTTAGACTTTAGGCTATACTAATATTCTCTGAGACGAACAGGAGTGGGGGTTATAAGGGAAGCCTGAAATTAAAAATAGCGATATTTCGTTTCCTATTGGTTTTTCGGCAAATATGCACATAACAAAAGTTATTTATTTTATTATTTAAAGTAACTTTTGTTATATACACTTTCGTCGTATACCTAAATATAAATGAGTTATACGCTAAAAATTACAGCGGGAGTCAACAATTTTATTTGGCACAAAAGAATCAACCGAACTAAATAAAACTCGGTACGTGTATTAGAACTAACGCCTTCATTATAACAAGCCATGCCAACATTTCTAGGGACGGGCAGGAGTGGGGGTTGTAAGGGAAGCCAGAAATTAAAAATAGCTGTATTTCGTTTCCTATTGGTTTTTCGGCAAATATGCCCATAACAAAAGTTGTTTATTTTGTAATTTAGAGTAACTTTTGTCATATTCATTTTTTTCTTTTAACAAAGTATAAACGAGATATACACTAAACTAAAGCGGGAGTCAACTATTTTATTGGGCGCTAACGATTAAACCGAACTTAAAAAACTTGGTAATTAGCATTAATTCTGCCATGATTATAAGCAATATTAAAATTTTTAGGTTAGAACGGGAGTGGGGGTTATAAGGGAGGCCTGAAATAAAAATTCGCGATATTTTATTGTCTATTTGTTTTTCGACAAACATTCACATAACAAAAGTTGTTTACTTTGATATTTAGATTAACTTTTGTTTTATACATTTCTCCAGGAACAATGTGTGGAGAAAGTAATTTGCGTAGAAATATTATATTATAGAAAAATTAATTCAATATATTTTAATATTTTGTCCTTAATAGCTGAAATCTTTGCATAATACACAGGAGACGGGAAATATGACAATTTGGAGGACAGTGAAGATTTACATAAGAAAAGAAGTTACAATACGTCGGATCAAAAAAATGTATAGAACCAATCTTATTGAAAATTAAATTTAATATAAATATTGTTCTATACATTTATTCTCTGTCTTGAATATTAACCGAGATATGTGCAACTGTTCGGCTGTCGTATGGAGATTTCTCTATTGTATAACTTCACGTGGGAAATCTGCTTAGTTTACGCAGCCCCTGCGTGAGGGACTTTTTTAAAATTCTCTCTTCTAAACCCCGCCCCTCCCTATTCCACCCCTGATTTCAGCCATTAACTAACATGATCTTTGGCGTGTAATGAAACAGTTAAATAACGAGTATATTATAGAAGAAATGAATATTTTCATTTCACGACATAATAATCTTAAATAAAGACGTCATCACACTACGTATTTGCATATATCTCACACCGTAAATGTTCAAAGAAGACAATATTTGTAATTTGAGCTTCAAATAAAGTGGTCCATAATATAACAGCTTATTGTTAAGCTTATCACATGAGTAGGGGTAGGGATTTACAGAAGGCAGAAAACTAAAAAAGTCCGCCACGCAGGGGCTGCGTAAACTAAGCAGATTTCCAACGTGAAGTTATACAAAAGAGACATTTCAGAATAGAGAGAGAGCCGAACAGTTACAGAAACGGCCCGAACTAGCTCTTGACAGAGAATCACGACTAGACCCGAAGTTAGCCGATCTCATCTCTGAAGCTGAAAACAGAAAAATTCAAATATCTCGGTTAATATTCAAGATACAGAATACATGTATATAACAATATTTATAGTAAATTTAATTTGCAATAAGATTGGTTCTATTCAATTTTTCGATCCGATCAATAATAACGGAGATATTTCGAATTTTCGAAAAGCCCCCCTCGAAACCTCCCCCCTCCCTCACTGGTTCGATTTCAGCCATTAACGAATTTTATCTTTAGTTTGTATGAAACGCTTATTTATCGAGTTCGGTTACGAAACAACAAAAATTACAACCACTAGAACGGTAACAAATTTATAAATAGTCTTGAACGGACCTTATTTTCGTCATCTGGATAGAATCGATGGACATTTGAGGAACGTTTTTTGAAAATCGAGTACTATCTCAATAGCTGACTTCCTTTAAGGGAAATCTGCTAATAGACGGACGATGGCTTCGTGTTAACACGAGCGGAACAGTCAAAGGGGTAATATTGAATTGCATGCTGCATTTCAGTATGCATCTGCAAACTGCCATACTTTACATTGCAATATGAAATGGAAATGTCATCCGTGTAATTGGGTTGAAAGACGAAGGGCTCATGCTAAATATGGAACACTATGAATTATTTATAAGACTTAAAAGGAGTTTGACTTTGCAATTTAGCTGTTATCTCGTAACAATTCAACTTATAATCAAAGAAGAGAGTGCATTTATATTCATTCTGAATAAAGGCAAACAATACTCTCATATTCTTGCACAAGTAAAATCGCAATATACTGTTGCGAAAATTAAATGGCTCCACTATTCAAGGTGTGATTGGGGAGTGCAGAGGGGCTCAAAGAAGTGCCGCTAATTGGTGGAAGGCACTAGTCCCTTCCAGACCTTCTTGGAAGAGCCTCGGTCCCATCCTGCTTCTTTATTTAAGCCTGAACAGCTGGACCTAGTGGAGGGCAGAATCTAATTAGGGCCTGCCTGCCTATTTCCTGGAACTTCTGGACCTTTCCTTGCCTAGTCCCTTCTACAGGCATTTATAAGAGACCCTGCCAGTACCTCAGTTCAGTTGAGGCTCGTCGGTCTTCGAGGGATGTTCAGCGCTACAGTGCGACTTAGTGCAGTGCGGTAAAGTGTGGTGCCGTGAAGAAAAGTGTTGTGCCGTGTCTCTAAGCAACAGTTTAGTGCCGTGTCTAAGACAGTGCAGTGCCGCGAAGTAATGGACAGTGACCTTGAGTGAATTATTGGACTGTGTAACCTCAAGAACAGTGACACTATCAGTGTAATACTGTGAGTAGTAATAATTAACCAAGAGTATTGTGTATTATGAAATACATTGTGCAGTGATAAACTGTGAAACTTGTGTGTGTTTAATTTGGCAATCCAAAAGTACTCTTTTTAACAACGTTTATTACTGGTTTTGTAATAAAAACGTAACAGAAGTTTGACTTTGCAATTTAGCTGTTATCTCGTAACAATTCAACTTATAATCAAAGAACAGAGTGCATTTATATTCATTCTGAATAAAGGCAAACAATACTCTCATATTCTTGCACCAGTAAAATCGCAATATACATTTATTCAGTAGGTCGAAGGACATTTGAACACATTTTAGCTTAAAGGAAATCTGCCATTGTGGTCGTACTCATCACGCTGAAGATGACGAAAATTAAGTCCGTTCAAAGTTATATAAATTTGTCTGTTACTGCTCAAGCGGTCGCAATTTTTGTTTGATCGTTACCAAAATCGATACAAAGTGTTTCATACAAAATTAAAGATCAAGTTCGATAACGGCCGAAATTGGAGTGGGGTGGGGGGTTCTGAGGGGAGGAATTTCAGAATTTCGAAATATCTATACTATACATCGGACCAAAAAATTGCATACAATCAATCTTATTGCAAATTAAATGTACTATAAATATTGTTTTATTCTCTACATTCAATATTAACCGCGATATTTCCAAATTTTGTTGTCAATGTGACATATTGACAATGAACATTTCAAGGTTAAATACCGAATATGGTTTTCATTGAACTATTACTTTGTGAGATACATGCAAATTCGTTGTGTGATGACGTAAGAAATTAAGATTTTACGTTCTTGTCTCGAAAATGTTTATTTGATCTATACCATAATCGGTATTTAACCATTTCTGTCAACACTAAAGATCATATTTGTTATTGGCTGAATTCATAGCTGGAACATTAGGGGTTTAGAGGGAGGGGGTTCCATAATTCAAAATATCTCGGTTGTAATGAATCGGATCGTAAAATGTTATGGAATCAATCTTGTTAAGCTATTGATGCTCTAAAATTATTGTTAGTTATTAAGCGAGTTATTCGTACTTTCTGGTTTTCTGACCCCTTCTCTTCGGGGTTTTACACAGAAATAGAGAATTTGTGATGAGATGAGATCGGTAGTGTGTTATACCAGCAAGTGGGAAATCTGCTTAGTTTACGCAGCCCTTGCGTGACGGACTTTTAGCAGATTTCCCTTGAGGGGAATCAGCTATTGAGGTCGTACTCATGACGTGATTTTCGAAATTTTTCTTCAAATGTACATCGAACCTACCTAAGAGATGACGAAAATGAGGTCCGTTCAAAATTATTTATATATATATATATATATATATATATATATATATATATATATATATATATATATATATATATATTTGTCTGTTAACGCTTTTGGGTGTCGCAATTTTTTTTTGATCGTTATCAAAATCTATTTTTTACGGTTTTATTTAAAAAGACATATCAAGTTCGTTACTGGCTGAAATCGGACTAGAGGGAGGGGGGGGGGTTTAGGTGGGGGATTTTCGAAAATTCAAAATATCTCCGTTATTATGCATCGGATCGAAAAATCCATCAAAAAAGTGTATAGAATGAATCTTATTGCAAACTAAATTTACTATAAATATTGTTATATACATATATTCTCTATCTTATTATTAACCGAGATATTTGCATTTTTTTGAATTCTGTGGTCGGGTATAGTTCGGATTAGGTCGGCCGCTTTCGTAACTGCTCGCATCAGGTGGAAGCTTCTTCTAACCTTACCTGTCGTTTCTAATCTTACCTTACCTTCGTTACTTTGTGAGATGTATGCAAATACGTTCTGTTTATCCGCCCCCCCCCCTCTTCTTTAGTTCTTGGACTACTAAAATTTCAGTTATTAAAATATAAATTATTCTTACAATTCAGAAGCCGTTTCAGTTGGGAATTATTTTAATTAACTGAAAGATTTCTCATTACCGTTTGTATTTAATCAAGGTGGTGTTGTGTTACCAGTATGGAGATTTCTCTATTGTAAAACTTCACATGGGAAATCTGCTTAGTTTACGCAGCCCCTGCGTGACCAACTTTTTAAGCAGATTTGCCTTAAGTGTAATCTGCTAAAGCAAACAGACATCCTTTTGATCCGTCATGCTTTTATATCCTTTCCAGCTGGATTAATGCTGAAATACATTTGAAAGTAACTCATTCCTAATTATAAGCTAAAATACGACAAATACATTTATTGTATTATAGTATTAACTGCCACGGAGATCTAAATCCTCGGCCACGGGGCTTTAGTTCAAAGCGCTCTTGGAAAATCCCCTCATTCTGTTTAACTCTTGGCTCTGAAAAGATTGAATCAAATGTTGTGTCTAGCTTTATCCGCTTTTATATTCCGTTCCTGGAAACTGGCTATTATTAAATTTAAACATTTTGAAATAGAATTGCACAAGACTAAAAGTGGATTTTAACTTTTAAACATTTTCACAACGGTTTTGAGAAGGAATATCAACAAGTCCACGCTGAATAATAAAAAAGTCCGTCACGCAGGGGCTGCGTCAACTAAGCAGATTTCCCACGAGTAGTTTTACAATAGAGAAATTTCACGAGAGCTGAAGAGTTAAGAAAATGGCCGACCTAGCTTTTGGCGGGAAACTCACTCTCATCCGTTATCCGCCCGATCGCAAATATCTCGGTTAATATGCAAGATAGTGAATAAATGTATATTACAATATTTATAGTAAATTTTATTTGCAATAAGATTGATTCTATACAATTTTTCGATCGGACGTATAGTAACGGAAATATTTCAAATTTTAGAAAATCCTCCCCTCTATACCCTCCCTCCCCCTGGTCCGATTTCAGCCGTTAACGAACTTGATCTTTCTTTTTACATAAAACGACTAAATATCGAGTTTGGTAACGATCAAACAAAAATTGCGACCGCTAGAGCGGTAACAGACACATATATATACAGTTTTGAACAGACCTCATTTTCGTCATCTACTAGGTAGGATCGATGGACATTTGAAGAAAAATGAGGAAAATTCCGTCATGAGTACAACCTCAATAGCTGGTTTCCCTTGAGGGAAATCTGCTAAAAATCAATGAGTAGAAGGAGCGGGGGGGGGGTGATTCTTTTAATACTTGAGTTACGGGAAAAAGTTAGAGATAATGACGCGATTTTTGACGCCAACCAGTAGCAGATTACGAAAATGAGGTCCGTTCAAAATTTTATATATATACTCGTATATGTGTGTGTGTGTTGTGTGTGTGTGTGTGTGTGTTGTTGTTGTGTGTTATGTTGTGTGTGTGTGTGTGTATGCGCGCGTGCGTGTGTGTTGTGTGTGTGTGTATGCGTGCGTGTGTGTGTGTGTGTGTTGTTGTGTGTTATGTTGTGTGTGTGTATGTGCGCGCGCGTGCGTGTGTGTTGTGTGCGTGTGTGTGTGTGTTGTGTGTGTGCGTGCGTGAGTGTGTGTGCGCGCGTGTGTGTGTGTGTTGTGTGTGTATGTGTGTGTGTGTGTGTGCGCGTGTGTGTGTGTTGTTTGTGTATGTGTGTTGTTGTGTGTTGTGTTGTGTGTGTGTGTTTGTGTGTTGTGTTTGTGTGTGTGTGTTGTTGTGTGTGTTGGTGTTTGTGTTGTGTTTTGTTGTGTGGTGTTGTGTGTTGTTGTGTTGTGTAGTTGTGTGGTGTGCGGTGTGCGTGTGTGTTGTTGTGTGTTATGTTGTGTGTGTGCGCGCGTGTGTGTGTGTGTTGTGTGTGTATGTGTGTGTGTGTGTGTGCGCGTGTGTGTGTGTTGTGTGTGTATGTGTGTTGTTGTGTGTTGTGTTGTGTGTGTGTGTTTGTGTGTGTGAGTGCGCGCGTGCGTGCGTGTGTGTTGTGTGCGCGCGTGCGTGTGTGTGTGTGCGCGCGTGCGTGCGTGTGTTACTTGCAAATACGTAGTGCAATGTCGTCATTTTTTAAGATTATAAAGCCGACAGTCTTTATTTGATCTATGCCATATTCAATATTCAACTGTTTTATTCAACACTAAATGTCATATTAGTTAATGGCTGAATCCGGACGAGAAGTAGAGGGTGAGAGAGAGGGGAATTCAAAATATTTCCGTTAATTATGAGTGGGATGGTAAACTGTAATCAATCTTGTTAAACTATGTTTTTGTTGTCCATTGTTGTTGTATGCATTTTTTTTTCGTAACTTAAATATTAAAGAATTAAATATTTTAGAAATTTGGAATGAATGATATGAGTAGTGTGTTATGCCAGCAGATGGTAAATCTGTTTAGTTTACGCAGCCCCTGCGTGACGGACTTTTGTTTATTCCAATTGAACAGGAGCACAAGTAAGTCATGTCGGGTGCCCCCGTCAGATTTTTTCTCTTTGCTGAAGGTTCCTCTTTGGTCTCACCTTATATGATGTGAAAGTGCTATCGCTAACTATTACTGGGGTATATTGACAGTTCTGGTGTCAACATCCAAAACGATTGCAATCCTATTTTCTATAAATATATATATATATATGACATAGAAGAACCTGCGAGTACAATAGGCATTGTTGAAGTTGAGGGTGTGGTGTGACCGTTATCATTGGGAAGTGATAAGAAATATGAGTAGAACCCGGGAAGGCCGTGGGCAGAGAGAGAAGGGAAATTGATTGTTGTTACTTTGGCAGAACTGTAGGTCCCAAGGGCTGTCATGTCTGCCGCCCTTAGGGACATCTCGCCCTTCATTTCATCTTGTAACAGCCACACCTCTCTCCATCTCATAGTCTCTATCAAAATCTCTTAGCCTTTACATCTCTCTCTCTTTCCTTCCCATTTTATCATTTGTCCTTTGAATCATGAATGAGATGTCATTGTAGATATGGCAAAAAGGAAGCCGTTCCAAGAGACGCCTTATACAAACGAATAAAAATGGTGTTTAAGTAGAAGTCATTTCATATTTCGCAGTTCCTTGAACCCACGAATGCCATTGGTTTATACCTATTATGGGAGCTCTTGTTTCTCAGTTGGTTTTATTTACATTACAATTTTTACTTGCCTTTCCAAATTAAAAGAAGTATTGTAGTCGCAAAAATTTGGGGTTTTCAACTCCCTCAGAAGTCTTTATGACTAGTTTCAGCGTGGCGTCATTCAATTCAGCAACTACTAGCCTTAGTATGTTGGAATTCCATACAGACCTGCCTTAGAACTGCTATCACTAGCCTTAGAATGATGAAGTTTCATAGAGGCCTGCCTTAGAACTACTAGGACTAGCCTTAGAATGTTGGAATTCCATACAGACCTGTCTTAGAACTGCTATCACTAGCTTTAGAATGGTGATGGTTCATACAGACCTGTCTTGGAACTACTACGACTAGCCTTAGTATGTTGGAATTCCATACAGACCTGTCTTAGAACTGCTATCACTAGCTTTAGAATGGTGATGGTTCATACAGACCTGTCTTGGAACTACTACGACTAGCCTTAGTATGTTGGAATTCCATACAGACCTGTCTTAGAACTGCTATCACTAGCTTTAGAATGGTGATGGTTCATACAGACCTGTCTTGGAACTACTACGACTAGCCTTAGTATGTTGGAATTCCATACAGACCTCCTTAGAACTACTACGACTAACCTTAGAATGATAATGATTCATACAGGCCTGCCTTAGAACTACTACGACTAGCCTTAGAATGATGAAGTTTCATAGAGGTCTGCCTTAGAACTACTAGGACTAGCCTTAGAATATTGAAATTTCATAGAGGCCTGCCTTAGAACTACCATGACTAGCCTTAGAATGTTGAAATTTCATAGAGGCCTGCCTTAAAACTACTAAGACTAATCTTAGAATGTTGAAATTTCATAGAGGCCTGCCTTAAAACTACTAAGACTAGCCTTAGAATGTTGATGATTCGTACAAGCCTGTTGAAATTTCAGGTTACAATTTTATATATATATATATGTATATATATATATATATATATATATATATATATATATATATATATATATATATATATATATATATATATATATAGATAGATAGATAGATAGATATAGATGTATTAGCCTGTTAACGCTCTAGCGGTCGCAATTTTTGCCAATTTCTGCATTTAAACGTTTTACGTCGAAAGACAGATCAAGTTCTTCAGCGGCTGAAATCGCACCATTGAGAGAGGGGAGGATTTTCGAAAATTCGAAATATCTCCGTTACTGTACGTCAGATCGAAATTTTGTATAAAACCAATCTTTATGCAAATTAAAAGATCTATAAACGTTATCATGAACACATTTTCACTGTCTTCAATATTAACCGAGATATGGGCGGTTTTTAGTTTTCGGCCTTCAGTAAACCCCCACTCCCGTTCCAATATAAAAAAAATAATATGGCTTATAACCACGTAAGAACTAATGCTAATTCACATACCGAGTTTCGTTAAACTAGGTTCAATCGTTGATGCCCAACTTACTTTTTTAGTGTATATCTCGTTTATACTTTGTTATACGACAAAAGTGATTATGTCAAAAGTTATTCTAAATAACAACATAAACAACTCTTATTCTGAGCATATTTGACGAAAAACCAATAGGAAACGAAATACGGCTATTTTTAATTACAGACCTCCCTCACGACCCCACTCCTGTTCCATCTGGCGGGCCTATCTGCGGCGCTAAACCATCCGGAGCGTCACCCATACGCGTATTTAAAAATTCAATCAAATAGGTCCAGCCGTCTAGGAGGAGTTCAGTGACATACACACGTACACTAGAATTATATATATAAAGACATCAAACATACTTTATGTTACTGCGTTTTTAAGCACGATTTATAAGCGTTTTATGTGTAACTAAGTATCAAGTTCATTAATGGTGAGATCGAACTGGTGGGAGGGCGGCTTCAAACTTCGAAATATCTCTGTTATTATAAAACGAATCGAAAAATTGTATAAAATTAATCTTATTGTATTAAATTATAATAAATATTGCTCTATAAATTTATTCGCTATGCCTATTTTTAGTGGTTGTATAATGAACCACTTTATTTGAAGCTTAAATACCAAATATACTATTTCATTATACTACGTCAAAAAACATGTGTTTTCAATACTAGGTTTGAGTCCGTAAAATAGCTCTTTTCGGGACTAGTACTGAAAAATCTTTTCGGTGCGCTAACCTTACCTGTTACTAATAAACATGTGTTTGAAGGAGGTTATATCAGTACTTTTCTTCTATTATAGGTTAGTAAACAGATGTTTTATTTCAAATAAAATAATGTGTCACTTTAATTTCTTACATTGTATCTGTAAGTTATTAATGAAATATAAAAGGGTTTTAATGCACTCAAGTATGAGCAGTATAATGAAAAGTATTGTTCATAACACGTACCAAAAGTGTCCTTTCGATACTCGGTCCAATTTCTCGGTAATACTAGACCTCGCACCGAAAAGACCCACTTTTGGTACTAGTGATGAAAATAACTATTTCATCAGATATTTACTAGATGAGGTATATGCATATGCGGTATGTGTTGTCATTGTAGATTTTACGTTCTTTACTCAAAAATATTCATTTTTCCTACGTCATACTCATACCATATTTAACTGTTTGGGGGGGGGGGATTTAAAAATGCAAAATATCTTTGTCGTTTTACATAGAGATATAAAAGTATGTGGTAAGATGATATCACAAATGTGTTATAACAGCACGAGGGAAATCTGCTTAGTTTACGGCTGTGAGCCATCTTTATGTACTTAACTACAAATGCCAACGTTGTTAATGGCCGATGCTTGTTGAATATTTCTGTGTGAATCTTCCCTCGTCAATTGAAGGGTTTTTTTTATTGTCGTGAGTTTGGTAAAGCTGGTGAGAATGAAGGGCTTATATCGCTGCTGGGATTCATGAACCCCTAACGATCATTCTATTGAATTCCGGCGAAATAATGAAAGCCGGGGGTTACGAGATCCAGGATTAGGGGATGTTATATTCTCCCTGGGGGTTTCTCACGCCCCCCCCCCCACACACTCTCCAATTTATATCCATCTACACAAACAATTTATATCAATGCAGATCAAAAGGTGTAAATTATTATTATTTATTTATTTATGGGCATCACATCAAAGATGATTTGCATTTGCCCTTTCAAAAGTCAAAAATAGTACAAAGTAGAAATAACAAGAGTAAAATAGATAAGAGATAACAATAAGTAACAATAACAAGTGCCAAAAACATGACAAATAACAGATGTGAAATATATATTTATTAATGTCCACTTTTTGCTAATTGGGGTGAAATATATAAACATTTTATAAGTGAACACAACAAAAAAAAATTGGTGATGAGCATAGTTGTTCAATAGGAAATGAATCGTTGAAAATGGTACTTTTGCTAATAATTGTCGTACTTTCCTCCTTCACTCAAAACATATACATCTGCACAAACACATAATACAATTAATGCATATAATTTCAAATCTTGTTTGCACACCAGACTTAATTTCTATATTAAATTTTGTCGTATATTTGAACTTTGTGTAGGTATGAGAATATGTAAGTAGCTCTGGCAGTATGTGACTTATCGTCAAGGGAATGTTAAAAGTTGAGCAAGTAGCTCTGTCAGTATGTGTCTTATCGTCAAGGGAATGTTACAAGTTGAGCAAGTAGCTCTGTCAGTATGTGTCTTATCGTCAAGGGAATGTTACAAGTTGAGCAAGTAGCTCTGTCAGTATGTGTCTTATCGTCAAGGGAATGTTAAAAGTTGAGCAAGTAGCTCTGTCAGTATGTGTCTTATCGTCAAGGGAATGTTAAAAGTTGAGCAAGTAGCTCTGTCAGTATGTGTCTTATCGTCAAGGGAATGTTAAAAGTTGAGCAAGTAGCTCTGTCAGTATGTGTCTTATCGTCAAGGGAATGTTAAAAGTTGAGCAAGTAGCTCTGTCAGTATGTGTCTTATCGTCAAGGGAATGTTACAAGTTGAGCAAGTAGCTCTGTCAGTATGTGTCTTATCGTCAAGGGAATGTTAAAAGTTGAGCAAGTAGCTCTGTCAGTATGTGTCTTATCGTCAAGGGAATGTTACAAGTTGAGCAAGTAGCTCTGTCAGTATGTGTCTTATCGTCAAGGGAATGTTACAAGTTGAGCAAGTAGCTCTGTCAGTATGTGTCTTATCGTCAAGGGAATGTTACAAGTTGAGCAAGTAGCTCTGTCAGTGTGTATCTTATCGTCAAGAGAATGTTACAAGTTGAGCAAGTAGCTCTGTCAGTGTGTATCTTATCGTCAAGGGAATGTTACAAGTTGAGCAAGTAGCTCTGTCAGTATGTGTCTTATCGTCAAGGGAATGTTACAAGTTGAGCAAGTAGCTCTGTCAGTATGTGTCTTATCGTCAAGGGAATGTTACAAGTTGAGCAAGTAGCTCTGTCAGTATGTGTCTTATCGTCAAGGGAATGTTACAAGTTGAGCAAGTAGCTCTGTCAGTATGTGTCTTATCGTCAAGGGAATGTTACATACCAAATATTGTTTTCATTGAACTTTTACTTTGTGAGATATATGCAAATACGTTCTGTTGACCCCCCCCCCTTATTTTGTTTTTGGATTACTAAAATTTGAGTGATTGAGATAAAACTGATTCTGATTCATTACAAATTACAGCACTAGCTTTAGTAAATTGTTTTCAATAAAATTAATATGTTATATTCAGATATATATCATTAATTGTGGGTGGATAACGGACGAGAGTGAGTTTCCCGCCAAAAGTTAGTTTGGCCGTTTCCGTAACTGTTCGGCACTCGTATGGAGATTTCTCTATCGTATAACTTTACGTGGGAAATCTGCTTAGTTTACGCAGCCCCTGCGAGACGGACTTTTTTAAATAATGCCATATTTTTTAGGATCTGTAAGCATTTATTACTTGATATTTTTGTATTAAACATTCATGCATGTAATGAGTTGAATGTGGGTTAGGTTTTTATATGAAATTCCCGGGGAAAATGAAGACGTCTCATGAAGGCTATGCTTAATAAATATGTAAATTATGTATATATTAATATATTCTGGCCCCTTTTTCCTCGGGGTTTGGGTCAGTCCTGAGCTGGCTAGAACTATTGATCATTTCACATCGCTCCAAGGTTCGATACTCACAGGAACTCGGTCGCTTTCCGACATTCACTGAATGCAAAAAGTCGGGTAGCAGACTGAAATGTCTCATTCCACGGTAACTTTCAGGCATCTTTGCGTATTTTAGCAGATTCCTCTCGTGTGAAAAGGCGGTTTAGTGGGAATTTCGAAAATTCGAAATGTCTCTGTTATTATTAGTCTGATCGAAAAATTGCATAGAATCGATCTTATTGCAAATTAAATTTATAATAAATATTGTTATATACATTTATTCTCTATCTTGAATATTAGCTCATATATTTGGATGTTTTAGTTTTCAGCCTTCAGTAAACCCCCACTCCTACTCCGTGGTTATATGGTTCAGTCACTTTATTTGAACCTTAAATACCAAATGTTGCAAAAAGTGAACGTTAATAAATAATAATAAATAAATACCAAATATTGTTTCAAATGATATCTAACAGACAAGGTATTTGCAAATACGTTATATGATCACGTCATCATTTTAGTTTTTACGTCGTTAATTCGAAAATGTTTATTGTTCTACACCTTACTCGATATTTAGCAGTTTCATTGAACACTAAAGATCATATTTGTTAATGGCTGAAATCTGACCCTGAATAGGCGGGACGGGGGGGGGGGGGCCTTGAATATGAATAATATCCCCTTAGTCTTGTCATTTTACATAGAAATATCAGAATAATTGGTGAGATGATATCACAAGTGTATTAGCAGATTTTCCTTAGGGACAATCAGCTATTAAGGTCGTGCTCATGACGAGATTTTTGAAATTTTTCTTCAAATGTCCATCGATCCTACCCAGGAGATTACGAAAATCAGTTACATTCAAAATTGTATATATACATTTGTCTGTTACCAAACTCGATATTTAGTCGTTTTATGTAAAAAGAAAGATCAAGCTCGTTGATGGCTGAAATCGGACAATTTGGATGGGAGGGGGATTTAAAGGGGGAATTTCGAAAATTGTTAATATCTCCGTTATTATACGTCGGATCGAAAAAGTCTATAGAACCAATTTTATTGCAAATTTAATGTTCATTGAATGTTGTAATTTACGTTTTTTCATTATCTTTGAATATTAGCCGAGTTATTTGCATGTTGTAGCAGATTTCCCTTAAGGGAAATGAGATATTGAGGTCGTACTCATGACGGAATTTTCGATATTTTTCTTCAAATGTCCATCGATCTTACCTAGTAGATGACGAAAATGAGGTCCGTTCAAAACTATATATGTATATATATATATATATATATATATATATATGTGTGTATATATACACACACACATCTATATTTGTCTGTTAACGCTCTAGTGGTCGCAATTTTTGTTTGATGGTTGATCGTTACCAAACTCGATATTTAGTCGTTTTATGTAAAAAGAAAGATCAAGTTCGTTAACGGCTGAAATCGGACCAGTGGGAGGGGGGGAGGTTTAGAGGGGAGGATTTTCTAAAATTCGAAATATCTCCGCTACTATACCCCTACGTGACGGTTAGTTTTTATTCTTCATTGAACCCCCACTTTTTTTTTTGTCCATGAAACGACTTATTCCCATTCAAAATACCAAGTATTGTTTTGAAAGGACCTTTATTGTATGAGATCCGTGCAAATAAGTAGTTTGATGGCATCATCAATAAATATTTTATTTCTACTCATCATATTATTTTTTATTTTTTTTAAATAGAGAATATATGCCGAGATGAGATGAGTAGTATGTCATTTCAACGCGTGGGAAATCTGCTTAGTTTACACAGCTACTACGTGACATACATTTCTACCCGTCTGGATGCCTGAAGCCAAGGTCTACCTCAAATAGGAGTATGGGTTTCGTTTGATGTGGGATCTTGAGAGCGACTATGGGGGTATCTAGTATGTTACACCTCAACTAATATAAATACCGCAACCACATTTGCGCAGAATAATTTAATTATTAGCAGCAAATACCCAGCACATAGAACCCTTTGCCTTCCTAACCTCTTTGGATTCAATTATAAAACAGGATAGATAGTGAGTGATCGTCAAGGAAGACTGTGCTTTGCAGTTGCAACCATTTGGTAGCTTCATAAAGCTGGTCTTTATAGCAAATTTCTATTTGGGAAAATCAGCTATTGAGGTTCTGCTCATCGGTAGATTTTAGAAAAATTACCTTGATGAAGATCACTAAAACGATCACGTGTGTGTGTTTTAGTGCTCTAGCAGTCGCAATATGTGTATTTTTGAAAATTCGAAATATCTTCTTTATTATGCGTCGGATCGAAAAAAAGTCCGTCACGCAGGGGCTGCGTAAACTAAGCAGATTTCCCACGTGGTTTTACAATAGAGAAATCTGCCTAATAACAACAGTAGTAGTAAGGTATCTCTAGACCTATTCACGAGGGACGAAAAGTTACGGAAACGGCTGCACTAGCTCTCGGCGGAAAGTCCCGAACATAGTCGACTCCTCACACACAATACAAATGCAAAGAGAAATCTGCTAATAGTATAGAATCTATCTTATTGCAAATTATATTTACTATAAATATTGTTCTATACATTTATTCTCTATCTTGAATATTAACCGAGATATTTGCATTTGTATTGTGTGCGTGGTCGGCAGAAGCCGGCCATATTCGAGACTTTCCACCGAAAGCTAGTTCGGCCGTTTCCGTAACTGTTCGTCCGTCCTGAATTGGTTAGAGATTCGTTACGACTAATGTTATTAGTAAGCAGATTTCTCTTCTCTCTATTGTAAATCTTCACTTGGAAAATCTGCTTAGTTAACCGCAGCCCCTGCGTGACGGACTTTTTTTACTTTAGACCTGAAGATGGCACCGATGTGGTGAACCGCACTGTCAAAAATTAACGTTTTTTGCTGAAAGACTACATCTTTCTTTTCCCTAATTGCCGGATCCTGCAAGCATCGATCACTGCAATTTATAGCCGTATTTACTTTGCTCTGTCGATAGTTATAGTCTCTTAAAGCATTAATATGATCGTGGTATAAGTTGATGGGTGATGTGTCCCAGAGTCGTTAAGTAGCAGGAATGAGTGCTGCTGGTTTATTGCAGTGTGACATCTATAACGACTCTCATCCGATGGTCCTTGGGGGGAAGCTGTAAAACTCCGGGGGTTTTTAGACCAGTCCCTCGGGGTTCTAATCATCGATCCTTACATCGGGGCCAGTTATTAGTATCTGGTGTCCGCTACTGGACGGTCAAGGTCTCCTGTATCTCTTATAACTCTCTGTGTAATTAAAATATATTATGGCGGCTTTAATAAAGGTTTATCTTCACCTCCTATATTAAGACCTTAGGAAAGTCTTAAGACTCTTTATGACTGTTGGGCATTTTCGATGGCTCAAGTAGATTGGCCATGTCACCGGTCTTCAACCAAAAATAAGATTCCATTAGTTTTTCTTTGTGCTGAAGCCGAAAATGTCATTTGATTAAACAGGGTGCGGCAGCATAACTTCCTTCTTTCAAAAATGAATGAAGCCCATTGTCTAAATCGGAAATGTTGACTGACCCACACCAAAAAAAAAGTTCTTCGCGCAGTTGCTGCGCAAACTAAGCACGTTTCCCTCGGGAAATATATTTAATGCTTCAAATCCCCCCCCCACTATTCCAGGTCCGATCTCCTACTGTCTTCAGTGTTGACTAAATCGGTTAATTCTCGAGTATGACTAAATAAGAGTAAACTTTTAATTGATGAGCTCATCACAACATATTTGCATATATCACTCACAAAGTAAAAGTTCAATGAAAACCCAATTTGGTATTTAACCTTGGAATGAAGTGGTTCATGATATAAATGCTTATAGTTATTATGAAATGAGTAGGAGCTGAGCTTGAAGAGAACTGAGAACAAACTGACTGATTTTTTTATTATTTTTTTTTTAAATTTTATTTTATCGGAGACCCAGCTTCTGTTCTTGTTGGTGATAAGATGGTGTGACCCGCCGGGGGCGAGAATGGATAGTTCCCCTTCTACTGAACTATAGTTCCATTTTAAGGGAGGTGGTAATTGTGATGTGGTATAATGGAACTAAGAAGGTAGGTGACCCGGTAGCTGGTGATACCGGGTGGAAAAAAAAACTGACTGATGGTGTGCTGGGCAGCTTTTATAGACGGGCGGTGAGATCAAAAGAAAGGGGGCCCAGGCCAGCCTAATTCCAAACGGGTATCGCCTTCCGTTTCACCGAACACTGCAATCTGACCACGAGAATAACTATTTCAGGGGCTAGAACATCTGTCGGCTTCTTTGATCTACATCGTACTTCTTAAATACGTGATTACTCGAAGTACTTTTTCATTTACAACAATATTGTTGCGAAAACTACGTACGTAAAAAAACATTAGACAGATTTAGTCACATTTTGAAGAAGTACGAAGTAGATCGAAGAAGCCGACAGATGTTTCTAGCCCCTTCACGGCAATACTCCTCCTATTCTGGATGTGTCTTCCCCTTTAATGTTTTTCCGCCGAGCTATAAAAGGATCCATCCCGCCAGTTTAGTTTGTTCTCGGTTCTCTTCAAATGATCAACAGTGCGTTCAGTGCAGCTTTAGTGAACAGTGCGGTAAAGTGTTTTATGTGAAGAAGAGTCTTGTGCTGTGTTTAAGTAAAATACAGCGCAGTGCCGTTATCGTTGCGAAGATTTGTGCAGTGCCGTGTTTTTGTGAACTTCAGTGATCGTGAGTGAGTCATTGGACTGTGTAATAAGAAGAAAAGTAAAGGTATCAGTGCGTACTGTCAGTAGTAGTTAAGAATAATTAATCAAATGTGTAGTGCATTGTTAAATTATTTGTGCAGTGATAAAAACTCCGAAACTTGTGTGTGTTTAATTCTGTAATCCAAAAGGGCTCTAATAAACAACGTTTATTACCGTTTTTGTAATAAACGTAACAATATGTCTATATTAGCCAATAGAATCAATTTGTCTATTTTTTGGGGGAGAAATAGAGAATTGAAAGTGCGATGAGGCACCAGTGTCATATTGCAGCAGGTGGGTTTCCGGAGTACCTGCTCGAGGTGTATTTCCTTGTAGATGCCTGTCCCCGCTGCAGCATTGTATTCCCGATGCATGGCTGGTGCCTCTAATCCAAGATCCCACATCCCCTTTGACGAGCAGCCCATTACCGGCAGATGCAAATCTAATTGATAATTAGAGAGGCGCGTCAATACACAGCTGATTGTGAGTAACGGAGCGAAAGGCTAACATGGTTGAGGTCCCGCCGACCGTGAACACCTGTTGGAAGATGGTGACGTCACACCCCACCCCTGCCTCTGCCATAGAGGTAGAACCTCTTGTTAATGAGGAGCTAATCTCCTTGGAATATTTGCCTATCTTTGAATCAATGCACTTCTAGCAACAGTTAGTAAAATTTGAGTTATATTATAGTTGTTAGGTATCAGCTACAGGGATCTGTTTCGGAAACGCCTGCACATTACTTTTAGCAGATTTCCCTTTTGGAAATCATGACGATCGTTAGGGGGATCATAAAGTCTTATTCATTGGGTAATTTTCGAATATTTCTTCAAATGTCCCTCGACCCGGAAGATATAACGGAAATTAGGTCCGTTCAATATATTATATATATATATATATATATATATATATATATATATATATATATATATATATATAAAGATAAAAATTGATTAAGGGAAATCTGCTAAAAGTACACTATGCGAACCTTCGTTAAATATCTCATTTTCAGATGAAATATCGAATCTTCTCTACATAGGTTCTCAAGAAAAATTGAAAATGTCAGATCCGTACTACCCTAGTACTTGGAAGACTCTATAGTTGGCAGAGGATCGCGCTGTCGCGCAGAGTGTCAATTACTGAGATAGTTCTTCTCGTGATCAGATTGCAGTGGCCGGTGGAACGGAAGGCCAATATAGGGCTGGAACAATAGGCACATTAGCTACGGTGCTGCAACTCAAAAAGGGGGACTGATAAAGCCTTACTTTATCAATATCGGAGGGTAGCAGTCATGGAGGTAACTCGCATTAAATAAACACTGATAAAGTACGGCAGCACAACTTCCTTTTTTCAAAACTTAATGAAACCCATTGTATAAATCAATTATTATTAGTTTTTTTTTTTATAATATAGTCTCCTACATAAAGTTTTGTTTTAGTTAGTTTAGCAGATCAAATCAGTAGGTGACGTCCTCCATTCTCCTTGCAATGAGTTAACCAATTTCTGGCGTTTGTCATGACTTGTGTCAGTATAGAAAGCATTATGTTGGCAATTTATTCCTGGATGTTGCTCTTCAAATCTTGTAGAGTTCTTAGATGGCTCGGGATTACAAAACCCCGTAGAAAAACATCACAATGAGATGAGGCACTCATGAAAGTGTTGTCTCCAAATCGCCATCGATGTTCGTCAAGTGCGTGCCGTTGCAACGGCTTGTCGGAGTCATGTGTGTCCTAAGTCCATCTCACTGACAGATCGCCGTGGTGCCGTCAAGTGTGTGCCGTTGCACTGGCGTGTTGGAGTCAAGTGTGTCCTAACTCCAACTCACTGACAGATCGCCGTGGTGCCGTCAAGTTTGTGACGTTGCACCGGCGTGTTGGAGTCATGTGTGTCCTAAGTCCATCTCACTGACAGATCGCCGTGGTGTCGTCAAGTTTGTGACGTTGCACTGGCGTGTTGGAGTCAAGTGTGTCCTAACTCCATCTCACTGACAGATCGCCGTGGTGCCGTCAAGTGTGTGCCGTTGCACCGGCGTGTTGGAGTCAAGTGTGTCCTAACTCCAACTCACTGACAGATCGCCGTGGTGCCGTCAAGTGTGTGCCGTTGCACTGGCGTGTTGGAGTCATGTGTGTCCTAAGTCCATCTCACTGACAGATCGCCGTGGTGCCGTCAAGTTTGTGACGTTGCACCGGCGTGTTGGAGTCATGTGTGTCCTAAGTCCATCTCACTGACAGATCGCCGTGGTGATCGAAACATTGCAGTTCTCACTGCTTCAATGTTCTCAGCTGATCTAAAGGGCCGAGGGACTCGCCAGTTCTTCGTCTTGTCACACTTCTAGTTTGTCTGACAGTAGTGACCTACGTAACAATTGATTTCCGGTCAGGGACGGAAAACGGGGATAAAGATGCCAAAAGTAGGCCTCAACAGCAAACGCACGTCTCACTGCGGCTCAACTGTGTCGGCACAAAACTTAATTGTCCCTTCTCTCCAACGATACCACTCTTCCATTTTATACCATCCCTTTTCATAGCTCCTTTTCAAAAGCTTAACAAGATTGGATTTATAACATTTTGCGATACGGCTCATAATTTTGGAAACATTTTGAATTTTCGACTTCCCTTCTCCAACCCCTCCCCAATCCCTTGGCTGATGGCAGCCGATGACGACTATGATCATTAGTGTCGAATGAACGGTTTAAATACTGATTATAATTTAGGTTAAATTAACATTTCAGTCAAGAAATAAAATCTTAATTTATGACGTAATAACACAATGCATTTAGCGTAGTAGCGTGCCATACCAGAACAATAGAAATCCGCGTAGTTTACGCAGCACATGCGTGGCGGAATTAGTTTCAACTAATACTAAACAAATTAATTAACCAATCACTCTTGAGTACACCCCGCTTTGTTTTTTTTAATAACTGAGTTTGGACATAACAATTATTCTTAATGTTATCCTTAAAGTGCTCTCCAGTAGTTTTGCTTAGCTGGAGACTGCCAGTGCAATTATTCTACAATTTAGAGCGCTAATTGCGGGTGGGAGGGGGGTTGTAATCTCTTTCTATGGCAGACTGTAGAAATTTCCACAGCTGGGAAACCTAGAAGCAAGTAGAGGAATTAAACGAGAGAGAGAAAAAAACTAACATAAATTCATTACACATATAACAGAAACCTTGTGGCATTAGAATTAGTTACTTAATCTACATACTCCTTTAATAATTTTTAGCTATTTTCAACAAATACTCAAGGTAAAAGTCAACTAGCACTTGCAAGAGCAACCAAAGCAGATTAGCTAACAGCTATTCTGCAAAAGAACGCCCTTAGTAGATGCATTTAGTAAATCAAAAAAGTCCGTCACGCAGGGGCTGCGTAAACTAAGCAGATTTCCCTCGTGAAGTTTAGTAATAGATAAATATACATACTGCTAACACAACACCGTGAATAAATACAAACGGAAATAAGAAATGTTTCATCCAATTTCAATAGCCTGCCGACAGGAAGCGTTAGGTTAGAAATGTAAACAAACGGGTCCCGCCTCACACCGGAAAGAAAACAATTACTGAAATATATCAGAATATAACACATTAATTTTATTGAGAACTATTTACTATATCTAGTACTGTAATTAATAATAAGTCAGAATAATTGTTATCTCAATCAATAAAATTTTAGTAGTCCAAAACTTTAAGATGGGGGGGGGGAGTCACCAGGGCATATTTGCATGTATCTCGTATAATAAAGGTCTCTTGAATACAATTTTTGGTATTTAAACTTCCAATAATGTGATTTATTATGTATCAGAGTATTGTTAACGTAACATGAGTAGAAGTGGCGGTTTGCTGAAAACTTGAAAAATGCAAATATCTCGGTTAATATTCAAGATAGAGAATAAATGTATATAACCATATTTATAGTAAATTTAATTTGTAATAAGATTGATTCTGTATAATTTTTCGATCCGACGTATAGTAACGGAGATATTTCGAATTTTCGAAAATCCTCCCCTTTAAACCCCCCCTCCCACTGGTCCGATTTCAGCCGTTAACGAACTTGATCTTTCTTTTTACATAAAACGCTTAAATATGAAGTTTGGTAAGGATTAAACAAAAATTGCGACCGCTAGAGCGGTAACAGACAAATATATAGATAGATATATATATATATATATATATATATATATATATATATATATATATATATATATATATATATATATATATAGATATATATATACAGTTTTGAACGGACCTCATTTTCGTCATCTACTAGGTAGGATCGATGGACATTTGAAGAAAAATGTCGAAAATTCCGTCATGAGTACAACCTCAATAGCTGATTTCCCTAAAGGGAAATCTGCTAAAAAGTCCGTCACGCAGGGGCTGCGTAAACTAAGCAGATTTCCCACGTGAAGTTATACAATAGAGAAATCTCCATAGGAGAGCCGAACAGTTACGGCAAAGGGCCGAACTACCTTTTGGAGGAAAATTCAAAAATCAGTTATCGGCCCAAATTTAATAAAAATGCCAATATCTCGGTTAATATTCAAGATAGGGAATAAATGTATATAACAATATTTATAGTAAATTTAATTTGCAATAAGATTGTTTCTGTACAATTTTTCGATGCGACGTATAGTAACGGAGATATGTCGAATTTTCGAAAATCCTCCCCTCTAAACCCCCCCTCCCACTGGTCCGATTTCAGCCGTTAACGAACTTGATCTTTCTTTTTACATAAAACGACTAAATATCGAGTTTGGTAACGACCAAACAAAAATTACGACCGCTAGAGCGGTAACAGACAAATATATAGATAGAGAGATAGATCTATATATATATATATATATATATATATATATATATATATATATATATATATATATATATATATACAGTTTTGAACGGACCTCATTTTCGTCATCTACTAGGTAGGATCGATGGACATTTGAAGAAAAATTTCGAAAATTCCGTCATGATTACAACCTCAATAGCTGATTTCCCTAAAGGGAAATCTGCTAAAATGCGGTTTTCATTCGCATAAATATCATGTTGTGAAATCTGACATGAAATTCAATTCTGTTTCTATTCTCTGGTAAAGCCCATTACAACTGATACGAGTGACTGAAGCTCTACTTAATCATCTCGCATTAAACATACATAGGTCATTACAACTCGAATTGGCTTATTTCAAGTTTGTGTTATGATGAGTATGCTATGAGTGGCGAGTTCGATTCCCGCCTGGGCAGAGGAATTTATTTAGTGGCGGAATTCCTTAAATGAAATGGCTAGAAATCTTCACGTAGGAAATCTGCTTAGTTTACGCAGCCCCTGCGTGACGGACTCTTATACTATTGAAAAGTCCGTCACGCAACGCTGTGCAACGAGATATCAAATACTGTGACAGACTCTTCGAAATGACAATGAATGCTCCGTGCCAGGCGGAATTGGCGTTCATCGCAACTTTTGTCGTATATCTTATTTGAAATCTGTGGCGAGTTTATTAGCTAAAACCTATTTGAGTAGATAATGATAGGTTTGAAGAGTGGATTCGTTGATTACAGCTCAGCCGCAGATATCATGATAACAAGTTATCATTGTTGATAAGGGCTAATCTCTGATAAGCTAGTGCAGTCCTTTGATGTATTCACCTGCTCCATGATCGATATACCACTCATATCGATTCGTTTGAAGCCTCTTTCCACGATTAATCGAGTTGAGGGTTTTCTTCTCCGATTGTAAAAGAGTTTAAATACTCTTTAACGTACAGCTGATTAGTAAATATAGGTTATTATTCTCTTCATACAGTCCCGAATTCTCTGTTTGGAGTGTAACGCACGGATTCCCTTGGGCACAAAGGAAATATCAGAAATACAATGTTAATGTCAGTTTCAGAACAATGCCCATTTATTCAACGGCTGTTCTATTCAAATGTTATTCTCATCGATTCCTAAGCCGTCTATACTCAAATAATAGCCTTAACTCCACATTCAAATATTCGATCTTTCACATTTATTGCTATGCCTTAAATATTTAATTATTTAAAGCCGCAAACCGATTTTAGCAGATTTCCCTTATGGGTTATCGCAGCAAAAAAACAAATTTGATAAAACTTCTTCAAATGTCCTTCGATACTACCTAGAAGATGGCCAATATGAGGTCCGTTCAAAATTATATACATTTGTTTGTTATCGCTCTAACGGTCGCAATTATTGTTTGAATATCATATTTATTTTTAGCTGGTGGTGTGGGTGATGAATGGTTAATCACAAAACCTTTTTTATGGCTCCTCACAATTTTATTTCTTATAAACGCTGAGCGCTTTCGGGGACTAAATCCCATCCTCAGAGCTACAAAACAATGTAACACCATTATTAAGGAGTCTGTTTGTTATATGACCAACTATGTAAAACATTTTTAAGAACTGATTTTTAGACTCCTTAATTATGGTGTTACATTGTTTTGTAGCTCTGAGGATGGGGATTTAGTCCCCGAAAGCGCTCAGCGTTTATAAGAAATAAAATTGTGAGGAGCCATAAAAAAAGTTTTGTGATTAACTATTGTTTGAACGTTACCAAGCTCGATATATAGTCGTTTAATGTAAAAAGAAAGATCAAGTTCGTTAATGGCTGAAATCCAACTCTCGGGGAGGGGGCGGTTTAATTTTGAAAATTCGAAATATCTCCGTTACTAGACGTTGGATCGAAAATGTCTATAGAACCAGTATTATTGAAAATTAAATATACTATAAATATTGTATTCCTACTCATGTCAGATAAATAATAGACTGTTATATCATGAACCACTTCATTCCATAGCTTATTACCAAATATTGTTTTCATTGAACTTTTACTTTGTGAGATTTATGCAAATACGTTCAGTTGACCCTTCCCCATTCTTTTGCTCTTGAATTGCTAAAATTTGATTGACTGAGATAAAAATTATTCTGATTCATCATATATTACAGTACTAGATAAAGTAAGTAGCTTTAATTAAAATTAAGATATAGATAGATATATATATATATATATATATATATATATATATATATATCTTCAGCTGTATTACAGTAATTGTTTTCGTTACCCGTATATAGATTTATCTATTGTTAAACTTCACTTCTTTCCAGTGTTAGGTTTGTTTACATTTAAGACTCTTCCCGTCGGGTGGTTTCTTATTATCGTTTGTATTTATTCACTTAATATTCACGGTGGTGTTTTGTTACCAGTATGTAGATTTATCTATTGTTAAACTTCAAGAGGGAAATCTGCTTAGTTTACGCAGCTCCTGCGTGTTGGACTTTTTTTGAAAACTGTGTAGCTCAAACCGCACGGAGGATTTTCGAGATTGAGACACCTTTTGTTCCTCATGGTCATTTTTAGCTTTGAAAAATGGTCCAATTTGAGCTCTCGCTCCCTGCGAGATAAGCTCGCCGAACCTCCACCGCAACACATTAAATTTAGTATTTCTCTGGTCGTTTTGAATATTACTTTACCGATTGGGAGAAAGACTCGGATCCATCCCTGATCGTTCTGTACCTTGAACTGGAATAACCGCCGTCCAGACAAGTGACGATCAACTCAATTTTTTGTGCACGCTGTGAAACGCCTGTTTTATTGTGTTAATTTTTCAGCTCGAGCGTACGGTCTAAGTAGCCACCGAGGCGATTTCCCGTACCGCACTCCGCCGCACACTGGAGCGATCCTTCAGTAATGTTGGACATTGGGGGAAAAAATAAAAGTTTTAATTTGGGATTTTGATTGTATTGTTAGTACCACATAAACCCTTTTCAATTGAGGAGATGTTAAAAAAAAAGCCTTGATTTATTTAATTCGTTGTGAACTCTTATTTCATTTTATAAATTATTGTTGCTTTCAGTACACATTAAGGGCATTATAACAAACCAAAAACTGGCACAAAAGGTTTTTAAAATTCCACTAATTTTTTTTTTTTTTTTACATCGAGCTGAAAATAATTTTATTTAATTGAATTCGCAAATCGCTTGTAAAAATACCACTTGGCATGCTTTTAGGAGTATATTGTCTTATTTACAACGTCGTCAGATCTTGCCTAAACTTGCCTATTCATTAAATATTTTACTTTTAGTGTTAACGCTTTCGGTGCGGAAGACGTATTATACCTCCCGCGGACCTTTCCCAACTACGTACGGTGTAAAACGCCTCCTCCTCTACGCAATTGACGCCGCCATTCACGTTCGAAGAAATAGTTAAATACGTGTTTTTCTTGCCTAAATATTTTATACGTTGATATTATGTGTCTACAAATCACAATTCTCTACTTAGTAAGCGATACATAATCTGTATGTACACATTTAAAATTCATCCTACCGTTATATCGCAACTGGCAAAATTGCTTAAAAAATTGCTGATGAGGTAGTTCAATAGAGTATTGGATGTGCTTTAAAATGACACCAGAATCAATATTCTAGGAGCAGTAGAAACGGAGATATTAATGAATGTCCGCCTTACCCTATCACTCGCTCCAGTGTGCGCCGCCCTGTACGAACCCTCCTAAATCGACTCTCCTAAAGCTCCTCTCTTTCCTCCACTCTCCCTCATCTCCCGACGGGCCTACGACAGAGGCTATTTCGGCCGCTACGAACTCCCTAAGTCCCCCTCGGCTCCGGTCGATGGGCCCAGGCTAATGGAATTGTAATGAAATGCTAATGTCTTTGCCTAATGTATGTCTCTTTGGAGTTTGAGTATGTCGTCTAAATAAAGCTGATTACTGCAGCCAGGGGCTTACATGTTATATTATATATTACTCTCATTTTCTTTAATCTTATTGAATGTTGAAATTGTTTAATTTTGCTTTATGTTATTATCTCTTTACATTGTTACTCATGAGCGTTTTGAGGTACTTAAGTTTAGGAGTGTTCTTTTGGGAACTATGTGTAATGTGCATTCTATCAGATAATCACAGAATTAATACGACTTATTTACCTTCTCTCATTTTTCAATGCTTTTTATTTGCAAACACTTTTAATTCCTTATTTTTGTGTACATTATATTTTTGTTTATCGCAATTGTTAATATCATCTTAAATGTCGATTCCCCACATCCCCTATTTACAAAATTAATTTTAAACTGTTTATTATTGTGTATGTATATCAGTCATGGTACGTTAAATGATTTCATAATTGGTTAATTTTTGAATTGAATTTTATGTGAATTTCTTCTATTTTTATAAAAGTTTTAATGAATTAGGTCATTCATTTTTTGTCAGATAGTTCAAAAATTTATTTTTCTTTTTCAATAATATGGAATGCGAAATAAATTATATAACCGAAATAGGAGCTTATTTTATTTTTTGAATATAAACTTAACAGGTAACGAATCTGTCTAATGCATGTATAATTAAAAATCTGCGAGGGCGAAGCCCGTGTTGTCGCATGGATGAATCCGAAGGGATTGCTTCACCACTTGGCAATGCCGAAGGCATCGCTTGCGGAAAAGGGGTAGCCCCCTTACTGGCGTTAACTAGTTGTGTTTGAAATCAGATTTCTCTTGAGTTACTTTTATTTAATACTGCACCTGCTGAAATATCTCAGAAATAGTTTTCTTCTCCTATCCTTCTTTTAGCAGATTTCCCTTAAGGGAAATCGGCTATTGAGGTTGTACTCATGACGGAATTTTCGAAATTTTTCTTCAAATGTCCATCGATCCTACCTAGTAGATGACGAAAATGAGGTCCGTTCAAAACTGTATATATATATATATATATATATATATATATATATATATATATATATATATATGTCTGTTACCGCTCTAGCGGTCGCAATTTTTGTTTAATCGTTACCAAACTCGATATTTAGTCGTTTTATGTAAAAAGAAAGATCAAGTTCGTTAACGGCTGAAATCGGACCAGTGGGAGAGGGAAAAATTGTACAGAATAAATCCTATAGCAAATTAAATTTACTATAAATATTGTTATATACATTTTTTCTCTATCTTGAATATTAACCGAGATATTTGAATTTTTATTAAATCTGGGCGCCTAACGGACGAAAGTTACTTTCCCGCCGAAAGCTAGTTCGTCCGTTACCTTGACTGGCTCGGCTCTCGTGAAATTTCTCTATTGTAAAACTTCACTTGGGATATCTGCTTAGTTTACGCAGCCCCTGCGTGACGGACTTTTTCCTTATCATATTAAACGAAACGTCAGTTTGACCGCGGGGGAAAAATATTGAAACTTCTGAAAGTCAATATTGATTCGGTTTCAGTCTAAAAGGAAAGTAAATTAAGTTGTAAACTTTGTATTGCTGTTAATGGACAGGAATAATTGAATGGATATTGTCCCTTTGCTAATTTATTGATGGAGGAAGTAAACGAGTTCCTTCCTGAGAAACTCTCTTCCATAAATAATGATGGCCAATTAATAAAAGCAACTAAAAAAAACTCTTGTTAGATTCTCTTCTGATTATTACCTGTTATTTTCATTTATTTTGAAAAGAAAAAGTCTCTTTTAGACTACAAGATTCTTTTACCAGATTTCCCTTCAGAGAGAATTCCTTTTCTGTCGCTCTAAATTTTCGAAGTATTCAAACCACAGTCCATATTTAAACATTTATCCCTAAAAGGAAAATCGAGTTTGTTAACGACAATCCGCACTTGGGAGGGGGGGGGGTTAAATATAACCCAACCACCCCAATTAGCCTGAGTTGCAAAAAGTGGACGTTAATAAATAACTTAACTTTCGAAACAATGGTAGAGCATCAATAGTTTAACAAGATTGGTTCTATCACGATCCAACTCATAATAACGAGTCCTCTCCCTCTCTCTAAACCCGCACTATCCCAACTCGGATTTCAACCAACACAAATATAATCTTCAGAATAGGCTGAAACAGTTAAATGTCGAGTATGGTACAGATCGAGTAAACATCTTCGAAACATGAACGTAAAATCTTGATTGATGACGTCACCAAGCAACGAATTTGCATGTATCTCGTATAATAAAAATGTCTGAAAACCAATGTTTGTTATTTATGCTTATAAGAAAGTGGTTCATGATATAACAGGTTATTTGTAATATGACATGAGCAGGGGTGGGGGTTTACTGAAGGCCGAAAACTGACAAATACAAATATCTCGATTTAATATTCATGATACAGAAAATATTTATATAACATTTGTAGAAAATTACGTTTTTACTTTTCGAATCCGACGTATAATATCGAAGATATTTTGAATTTTGGGGATTCCTCCCCTCTAAACCACACTCCCCACAGTTCGACTTCGGCCGTTAACGAACTTGATCTTAGTTTTTACATAAAACGCTTATATATCGTGCTTTGTAGTGATTAAACAAAAATTGCAACTACTAGAGCGGCAACTGACAAATATATATATATATTTATATATATATATATATATATATATATATATATATATATATCTACGTTCTATATATATATATATATATATCATTTTGAAAAACCTCATTTTCGTCATATCCTGGGTTGGTGCGATGGAGATTTGAGAAAACAAAAATCCATTAGTACAAACTCAATAGCTGATTTTCCTTAAGGAAAATCTACTAAAATTGTGATCCCTAGATTGGTGATAGACAGACACACACACACACACACACACACACACACACACACACACATATATATATATATATATATATATATATATATATATATATATATATATATATATATATATATATATATATATATAATGTTGAGCGGAACTCATATTCGTCATCCTTAGTAGAATCGATGCACATTTGTAGAATGTTTGAGTACAACCTCAGTAGCCGATTTCTCTTAAGATATATATCCATTTATATTAGGTATGGGCAACCTTTGACATGTTGCGGGCCAAACATTAGTGTGCAAAGACGTTCGCGGGCCGCTTTTAAAAGTAGTTCATTTTAAATTAAAGTAGTGTTCATAATTTTTAAGAATAGATATCAGACATGAAGTTATACGATAATGTAATTATAATAAAACTCGTTAAAATAACAAAACGAAATGAAAAAAATAGGTACAGCATTATAATTAAATCGTAAAATTTGTAATTATTCCAATCAAAAAAAGTTAAATAGCGGCACCGAAATCAATGAGACACTTGAGCTTGAATTTGGAAAACTAATCCCTGGATGTTTGGATTAATTCCACTGATGCAAAGACGAAAAGAATTTTCCAAATTATCGTCAGTCAGCCTTGTACGATGTTTTGATTTATTAACTTTCATCATTGAAAAGAACTGTTCGCATTTATAAGTACTGCCAAACGCACAAATCTCTCCTCATCTTCCTCATTTGGAGTTAGTAGTGTAATATTGTTGTTTGAATGGGTTTTTCAAAATGTCTCGCGGGCCAGATGCAATCTTACAGCTGGCCGGTGGTTGCCCACATATGGTTAACATATTAAGGATGATGTTGAGGGAAGTTGTAGAGCTTAAAGTCACCAGGCCTCATCCTGTGAAGTGAATATATGTATGAATGATAGGTTGAAATGAAGTATAAACACGTGCGTGTTTGATGAGCCAATTTTATTTTTGTTTCTCATTTGGCATAATATCGTGATTGAAATTGATGGAGAACGATTGAAAATATTTGCATGTCTGTTGGTGGGTCGCATGTTGCCATCTGTTTCATCAAAGGGCCGCCATAAAACTCCAAACTTTCTCTCATAACTCTTCCTTCTTTCTTTCTATTTCACTTTTAGAACTCTCACCACCTTTTTTTTCCCCCGCTCACTAAGTTCGCACTTTACACCGTTTTATCTCTGTCAGTGTTAGACAAAACTCTTTTTGAAAGTTTGCACCATTTTCTTTCTTTCTTTTTTTTTTTTTATTTTGTTTTTGTTATTGCAACTCCAGCAGGTAATTGAATTTTGTGAATTGTTTAAATTACAACGGCTGGGTCTGGAGGTCCGATTATTGGATAGGGCATTCCGGGCCATCGACTCCAAGTTGCTCTCTCACCGCTAGCACAGCCAATAAAAAAAGTCCGTCACGCACGGGGCTGCGTAAACTAAGCAGATTTCCCATGCGGAGTTATACAATAGAGAAATCTACTTGCTGCTAACACAACACCACTGCAAATATTAAGTGAATAAATAAAGACAGTAATAAGAAATCTTTCATTAAATTTTAATACTTTCCCGGACGGGAAGAGTCTGAAATGTAAACAAACAGGTCTGCCAACCTCTCACCGGAAAGTAAAACAATTACTGAAATATATACAGAATTTAACATATTAATTTTATTGAAAACTATTTCCTATACTTAGTACTGTAATTTATATAGAATCAGAATAATTTTTACCTGACTCAATTAAATTTTAGTAGTCCAAGAACTTGAGCTTTAAGCCGAGAGGAGGGGAAGGTCACCAGAACATATTTGCATGTATCTCCTATATTAAAGGTCCCTTAAAAACAACATTTTATATTTAAGCTTCGAATATAGTGGTTTGTTATATAAAAGAGTATTGTTTATGCAACATGAGTAGAAGTGGGGGTTTTCTGAAGGCTGAAAACTGCAAATATCTCGGTTAATATTCAAGATAGAGAATAAATGTATATAAAAATATGTATAGTACATTTAATTTACAATAAGATTGGTTCTTTACAATTTTTCCATCCGACGTATAATAACGGAAACATTTTGATTTTACGAAATTTCCTCTAACTCTCCCCTTCCCACTGAGCCGATTTCAGCCCGTTTGTTAGTAAATTTCAGAAATCTGACTAGAGGGAGGGTGGGTTCCGAAAATTTGAAATATCTTTTGTAGATGTGATACATGCAAATGTTTTGATGCCCCTCCCCCCAGTCTCGTGGATGGATTACTAAAATTAGAACGATTGAGATTATTCTGATTTATTGTAAATTACAGTGTTAGATATAATTAAGTTTTTATTTAATATATTGTTACGTTTACAAAAGCAGTAATAAACGTTGTTAATAAGATTTCTTCTTGATTGCAAAATTAACACACACAAGATTCACAGTTTTTAACTGCAAGATTTATTTCACATTGAACAATACTCTTGGCTAATTATTACTACTCACAGTATTACACTGATAGTGTTACTGTACTTCGGATTACACAGTCCAATAGTTCACTCACGGCCACTGAAACTCACAAAAAGACGGCACTGCACTGTCCTTTACTTTGCGGCACTGCACTGTCTTAAACATGGCACTAAACTGTTACTTACAGTCACGGCACAACACTGTTATTCTTATTAAAATACTTTACCGCACTGAACTAAGTCGCACTGGAGCACTAATGTGACCATCAAGACATCTGACCATAAACTGCCCTTGGGGGCTGGCAGGGTCTCTTAAATATACCTGTAGACGGGGCTAGACGTAGGAATGTTCCAGAACTTCCTGGAAGTTCTGGTGGATTAGATTCTGCCGGCGGCCCTAATTCGATCAACCACATGGCTCCCTCTCCTGCAGGCAATATTCCACGTATTAATGTTTCGCAACAATATTATATTCAAATATATTTTTGTAATCGTTATTCTTTCCGATCAAGAATATTTCTATCTATCTATTCAGCTCTGGGAGGTTGGCTGACCTTTTTGTTTACTATTCAAACGCTTTCAGATTATCAACATGTTAATTGACTGAATCAGTTCTCATTATTATTTGTGTTTATTCACTTAACATTCACCGTGATGTTGTGTTTGCAGTATGTAGATTTAGATCTGTCATAAAACTTGACGTGGAGAATCTCTTTATTTTGCGCATTCCCTGCTTGACGGTCTTATCTATCAGCCTCGTGTCCTAGGATCTGGCGCCTCATATGTGTTCCATCCCAAACATATTTATAGGAGAGGCTTAATTCAGCGTTAGAGTGAATCCGTGATCCTGAATTTGTAATGTGACTTGGAGCACTTTATTCGCAGCTTTAAGTTATTCGACGGTGTCTCTGCCTGGAGGTGTTCTGCAATTCAATCACAACCAATCCGCTTTTCGAAACTCTGAATAGGATTGACGAAGGAAAATGGCGCTTTTTATATTGTCACAACAAAGAGCTCTTTTGACATCATCTCTTGCTTGTTGTCTATGTATTCATTGAAGCTATCTCAAGTAGTTACCTTAGATGAATGTGTTAATCTCCACTTGAAGTACTAGTTATCCAAATATTTTTGACCCAAGAGCTTCGTAAAATAACCCGATTTACCGTGTTAAAAGTCCGATGATTGGGATAGGGTTTATACTGAAGGCTGAAAACAAAAAAGTCCGTCACGCAGAGGATGCGTAAAGTAAGCAGATTTCCCACGTTATACAATAGAGAAACCTCCATACGAGTGCCGATCAGTTACGGAAACGGCCGAACTAGCTTTCGGCGGGAACCATACCTTGTCCGTTACACTTAATAAAAATGCAAATATCTCGGTTAATATTCAAGATAGAGAATAAATGTATATAACAATATTTATAGTAAATTTAATTTTCAATAAGATTGGTTCTATACAATTTTTCGATCCGAAGTATAGTAACGGCGATATTTCGAATTTTCGAAACTCCCCCCTCTCACCGGTCCGATTTTAGCCGTTAACAGACTTGATCTTCCTTTTTACATAAAACGATTAAATACCGAGTTTGGTGACGATCATTGATACGATAATTGCGAACGCTAGAGTGTTAACAGACACACACACACACACACACACACACACACACACACACACACACATATATATATATATATATATATATATATATATATATATATATATATATATATATATATATATATATATATATATATATATATTTTTAATTTTGTACGAACCTCATTTTCGTTATCTCCAGAGTAGGATTGATGGACATTTGAAGAAATGTTTGGAAAATCGCGTCATGAGTACACCTCACTAGCTGATTTTGCTTAAGGGAAATCAGCTAAAATTACGAAAAACTCGCTTCATATTTGAGTGACGAAAAAATGTTTAGAAATACAATTGTAGAGCGTCAATAGTTTTACGAGATTGGTTATATTAAATTTTTCGACACCACTCATAATAATCTAGACGTTTTGAATTTTCGAATTTGGTGGCACTGAGCCTAGGGAGGTGTGGGGATACTTCCTTTGTCCTATCAGTTCTGGCGTTTCACTGCAGATCTCAGGTTGGTCTATGTTTACATATTAACCCTAGTATTACCGACCTCTCCCAGGTCGCATGGATTACCAAGGGGGGGGGGGGCTCCTCGAGCCCACAACTTAAAAACCTTTTATTTTGGTTCTATAATTTTTTTTAATTTTTTATTTCTATGGGATTATGTTTAATGAACGTTTCTTATGACACCTGTGAAAAAAAATTAATAAAAAAATTAAATACAAAAATAAAAAAAAAAAGTTCGGATGGGGAAAAAAGGATGACTTTAAATTAAATGTAATTTTATTCTACTAGAGGAACATATCTAAACATTGTTAGAATAAAAAGTTATCTATATCTAAGTTATTATAACATTATAATAGAATAATAATTAGAAGAAATCTAATAATAATAATATTAATAAGAAAATCTAATTATCAGATTCGTAATTGCAATTATCGGCGCTTTTGCACAATTATTTTTTTTCCGAGTGTTTGTTTTACACTGAACGTTTACATTTGAAGCAACGCTGCTTAAATTTTAATAGGTTGTTGTATTTTTCTTTTTTTGATTTGGCTTCTCTAACACAAGTGTAACACCTTAGCCTTCCACTTGATGAACCTTGTTCCTCCAATTGGGGATAAATCAGTTCTCGCCCTAGAACATGCTCTATGGCCTTCACTGAAGGTCTAGAAATGCCCACAAGATTTTCACTACTTTCAGCCACACACAATTTTACTAAACTCTCAGATAATTCCAATAAAAAGTACTTTCTTTGGTCAGCACTATTTCTTCTCCATGTTGTGTCCAGGATGCAGCATGGACTAACTGTTCCCCTAGTTGGGAGCAACCTAGAAAATCTTCTCTTTTCTAAAAAAGTACCTATCAGGAGCAATAATTATAACCATCTCAGTAATAAATTTTTTATATGAAAAAAATTATATGGGGAGAATATATATATTTTTTTATTGGGAAAAAAAACTTGAGAAGGTTTGTGTATGTTAAAATTACATCAAAGTAATTATTATTTGAGTAATATAATTAATAACACTTGAATTACTAGCTAAAAGTAGTATTAAATATCAGTGGGCTCGAGGAGCCCCCCCCCCTTGGTACTTAAGTGTATAACTACCCCTTGCATTACCAAGGGGGGGGGCTCCTCGAGCCCATACGTCAAAAATTTTTTTTTTTCTCAACATAGAAATTTGTTTATTTAATTTTGTTGTTATGCCCTCATTCTAGGATGTTTTTCGGAGGAATACATAAAATATGAAACATATCCCATTAAAATTAGGTGCTAGGGAACAAAAACAAAAAGTTGTGGGCTCAAGGAGCCCCCCCCTTGGTACTTCTAGGGTTAATGGATGCTTATACTTTTAGCAGTGTAGTGTTATTCTCAGGAATGCGATTTTTTCTAATGACCTTATAACCTGAAGGTGCACCCAGTTATTTCTGGTGTTTATTAACTCTGCTACGTTAATATATGATATACTTTACTTAACACACTATGTACTAATTTGAATATACAGTTTACAATCGAGACTTACAACAGAGTATTTTTAATAGCGGTTATGACGTGCCTAAAACAGCTGTCACCGTTGGGCTTTGTACCGCATCAAGGGAAAGAAACTTTTATTCATACTGGTTTGGAAGACAGAATACTTTCTATGATTATGAGTTATATGGTCGATTACGTTATTAAAAAACTACATATATATATATATATATATATATATATATATATATATATATATATATATAGTGATGGAAAAAAATATTTGCTCATCATGATTTTATAAATGAATGAGTTCAAGGAAACAAAAAACTTCGCTTTCCTTTGCAAAAATGAAAAGTGCGTTTATTAAAAACTGGAAAAAAACCTTTTTTAAAAAAATGACAACATTTCATAATGAAACAAAAAATTAAAACAATAAAAGTGCTTGGAAAAAAGTATTTGCACACTTGGTCTACTTTGACTCACAAGTTATTTTTACTTTTGCATTAATCCTCGTTGGTCCATATGTTTGTTTACTAATTTATCTCTATTTTTTATTACCAGTATTCTCAAGTCTTTCAAACAGATTTCTTCAATCAATAGACAATTATCAAGCCAAAGACAAGTGAGCTGAGTATCGCGACTCCCGGAAAAATTGTTTTACTGAAGAATCAGCAAAACACATATCGCCAAATTGCCGATTTCTTAGGATTGAATTTTTCTACGGTGAGATACGTTATAAGAAGGTACGAGGAACGTGGTTCAACTGAAAACAGTGAGTGTAAAGGGCGCCCAAAAAAGTTAACTCCCAGACTGAAGAGGAAAATAAGAAAAGAAGCTCTTAAAAATCCCATAAGTTCGCGGGAGCTGGCTGCCATGGTCCAATCAACGTCTGGGGTTAGTAGCAGGAGAATTAAATATGCCTTGAATTCGGAAGAGCTCCATGGTGGGGTTCAGAGAAAGAAGCCTTACATCAGTGAAACGAATCGCAAAAAGCGCCTTGTTTTTGCTAGGGAGTATGTACAAAAACCCTTAAGCTTTTGGGAAAATGTCGTCTTTTCTGACGGAAGCAAATTTAATTTGTTTGGTTAAGATGGTCGAAGGACGATATAGCGACATCGTAATGAAGCCCTAAAGAAGCAAAATGTTTTAACGACTGTAAAGCATGGTGGAGGGCATGTTATGGTTTGGGGTGTGTTTCCTACCATAGCGTGGGATATCTTATGAGCATCGAAGGCAATTTAAATGCAGAAGGTTATGTGAACATTTTGCGCCGTAATTTGCGTGTTAGTGTCGAAAAAATGGGAATCCAGGATCAGTAATATTTCCAGCAGGACAATGATCCAAAACATACTGCGAGGAGAACTAAGGAGTGGTTAATATATAATGTTCCAAGACAGCTCCACACTCCTCCTCAGTCCCCAGATATAAATATAATTGAAAATTCATGGCACACCCTTGACGAAAATGTAAGAAAACACCTTTTCACTAGTGCACATCTCCTTAAACATCTTCTTGTTCAAGAATGGGAACAAATAAACCTAGATTTTATTAAAAACCTAGTAAATTCAATGCCCAGACGTCTACAAGCAATTATTGACGCAAATGGCCTATTTACAAAATATTAAAACTATTAAAATTGAGTTTTAACTTGTAACTGTGGAAGTGTGCAAATACTTTTTTCCAAACACTTTTATTGTTTTAATTATTTTGTTTGATTTTCAAGTGTTTTTATTTTTTTGTAAAAGGTTTTTATCAGATTTTAATAAATGTTCTTTTCATTTTTGCAAAGCGAAGTTTTTGTGTTTCCTTGAACTCATTTATTAATAAACATATGATGTGCAAATGGATATGTGTATATATATAAAATAGTACCTGTACTTTTTAGCCATGAAGAAGACAAAATAAATATCTCATATTGGAATAAACTAAGATTTTTTTTTCATGAACACTGACCAAAACAACAACACCATATATATATATATATATATATATATATATATATATATATATATATATATATATATACTAGCCAAGGTACCCGGCTTCGCATTCATTTGAGACGGAACAATTTTATTTTGTTTCTTGCAATGCTTCTATGTGTACAACTGCTCTTCCCATCTAGGCGCACTTTTCCCCGTAAGAGTCCGTTGGGCGACTTATGGAAAAAAAAATTTAGATTTGAAAAATAAATGAAAATAAGTCTCTAATCATTCCCTCCCCACTGTTTGACACACCGTGAATAATCATTTATTTTTTAATAATAATATAATAAATCATAATCATGGATAACATTTATTATATTATTATTAAATATCACCTATAATGTACGTATTTTTTGTATCAAATCTAGCTAATATAATATTCTGTTCAATCGTTAGTGCACAACAAAATTGTTGGCTCCCGCTTCAGTTTTTAGTGTATATTTCGTTAATACTTTGCTATACAACAAAAATGAATGTATTAAAAGTTACTCTAAATAATAAAATAAATAACTTTTGTTATGTACATATTTGCCGAAAAACCAATAGGAAACGAAATATCACTATTTTTAATTGCAGGCCTCCCTTATAACCCCCACTCCATGAAGAAGACAAATTAAATATTCTCGAAATATTGTAATAAACTAAGATTTTTCCACCAACACTGACCAAAACTACACCACACACACACACACACACACACACACACACACACACACTCACACACACACACACACACACACACACACACACATATCTATATATATATATATATATATATATATATATATATATATATATATATCAGGTTCCTTATGTATTTGGTAGACGGCTATCCCTCTAGATATCCTTGAAGGGCGATGGTTTTGCTCACAGCTAGATATTTGTGCAGCACTAGGAAGAGGACAAAGTTGGAGGATTTGGACTGGAGTGTGGAGTGGGGGAGCAAAGGGCCTCCAGTTATGTCGGCAACTTTCTCTTTATGTTAGCCCTTTGTTCCGACCCTACTTTAACCACCTTCTTTTTTAGGGCATCCGACATACTACACCCCTCCTGTTATTGGGATCTGTTTGTTTTTTTTTCATCGGGATATAGTTTGTTGCTATAGTTTTGTTTTACTATAAAAGCAGTTTCCCCTTCAGTGTTTATATATCTCCGGCTAAAAGGTTTTCCGTACACCTTCTCAGTAAGAAATGAAAATAAAACCTTCAGCTCATCGCTGTCAGTAATTTGTGTCATTACTACAAGGTGTCCAGAAAGGGTATCGGGTATTTGTAAATTCAAAGAAACAAAAATTATTTGTATGCAATAAAAACGTTTATTGTTTATTATTAGCATATAAATTGGAGAATTATTTGGAAAAGATGATGTTATCCAAATGATGACCGTTACGTTGCTGGCACGGAAACGAAGATTGGCGATAATACGTTGACACATAGCTATCGATATTGCTGCCATTTCTGACCTGATGTTTTGCTTTAACTGGGTTAGATTCGTCGGATTGTTTTGATAAACCTTACTTTTAAGATATCCCCATGCAAATTAGTCAAGCGGGCTAAGGTCGGGACTTCTGGGAGGCCAGTTGATGTTACCCCTTCGCCAAATGACTTTATTAGGGAATAATTCGTTAACAACTTCCATTGAATCATTTGAGTTATGGCAAGTGGCCCCATTTTGCTGAAACCACGTTCTTGAGTTGAAACCTGCATACTCCTGCACCTGCAATCACGGTCACTATTCACATTAATTGCTCGGGCTCGTTGATCTTCATGAAAATAAGGACCAATTATGCCTTTAGCAGACATAGCGGCCCAAACAACGACCTTTGGGCTATGCAGGGGTCGTTCATGCTTTCGTCTCGGATTCTCCACTGCCCAGTACCGACAATTCTGCTTATTAACATGACCATTCAGGTGAAAATTTGCTTCGTCACTGAACAGTATGTTGTTAAATCGCTGCAGCATGTCGTTCGCAAAATTCATTCGATTAGCATAGTCCGTATCCTTCAATTCTTGAACCAATTGAATTTTATAGGCTTTTAGATGTAAGTCTTTCTTTAAAATCGAATGTAAAGACGATTTTTTGACGTTCAACGCTTGGATTCCCTTTCGGATGGATAAAGACGGATTTTGACGAACCGACGCCTCAACTTCTTCAATGGTTTCTTCATCGCGAACTGAACGAGGACGACCAGAGTTTTGAATTTTAACTGTCGCACCTGTATTCTCGAACATCCTGATCCATTTCCTAATGCTATCGTCACTTGGCGCGTGGCGTGTACCATATTCCGCACGATAGAGACGTTCAGCAGTCACTATTGAATCACCATTACGATAATACGCTCGTACGCAAAATGCGCAATGCGTCCCCGAGTACTGTTCCATCGTGACTAAAACTCCACAAAATGGCGGACGCCACGAACCCCTCCCCGCACCCTTTAGACGCCCCGTTTCGAATATGGTGCAAAAACAAATACCCGATACCCTTTCTGAACACCCTGTATGATTGTTGTCGGGAAATAGAAAAACCCCTTCAAACAGGGGCTGCGCAATACAAGCAGATTTCCCACGTGCCGGTACAACGCATAGTGAACTCAACTCACCAAAAATTTAGATCTGAATAAGTAAAGAACTTATAAAATACAACAAATAAAATATAATAATATAAAAAAAGAGTTCCGTTTTAAATATATATATATATATATATATATGCATAAACTATTATGCATTCTTATAGAATTATAGATTATTTAGTCTTGGTAAGTAATAATAAGAAAAAACACCCTTTTACAATAATATGTAATAACAATATGCAATATTATAAAGTAGTACATGTAATTTTACAGCCCTGAAGAAGAGAAAATAAAGATTCTCGAAATATCGGCATAAACTAAGATTTATTTCACCAACATTGACCAAAACTCCGAGAAGAATAACACACCCTATATATATACAACCTGGTCGAAAACATCAGCACAATTATATATATATATATATATATATATATATATATATATATATATATATATATATATATATATATATATATAGTTAAGTTCTTCGATCATGAATTTTTCTTAAATAACGTAATAAGAAGTCTAATTATTGTGATGTCTAATGAAACATTCCAAGCAAAACCATGGATTATTACCCTGGTGCATGTGTCACAAAAACTAATAGCACGGCGAACTTTTTTCGTGGCCTCCTTGCTGGTCATGCATTTTCGTAATTTTTGATAGCACCCAATGGAAACTCTTCTCTTTTTCCTTCCAGGCCCATCCGGTTTAATAAATATATGATCCCTTCTTCGGGGGTAAACACTACTGTAAGTAATTAAATTGTCAGCTAAGGCTCACTTAAATTCTGTAATTCCCAATTTATTGGAGGACCATAAATTTATATATAATCCAAGAATTGGCGACATTTGTGCCAAACAGCACCTCAAACATTACCTTGCGATACCATTTTATAGACTTTCATACTGGCGTATGGTACGAAACCATCTGATCAGTGAAGTCGACGCGGAGGGGTGCCTGCCTCCAGGGCCATGTACAGCACTGGATAAAAGCAGTTATTTATTCAGTGCGGCACATGCCCCCGGAGGCATGTATGAAAAAATACGTAATTTCTTTATCATATTACACAAATCAAACAACCTAATGGCTCCTTTAGTCATCTGAATCATTATTATTCATAAAAACAAAAAAAAATATCCGCCGCACTGAGGTAATGTTTTAAAACTGAAGTCGCACACACGTTGGGAGCGGTGCATGTCCCCGGGGCATACACAGCATCTAACGTGTTAAGGAGAAAGAAAAGGGGGTTTCTGTAGCAAACCGTAAAAATCCCTAAAAAAGACGAAAGAACTAGAAAAATGAAAAAAAATAAAAATTGTATATTTAAGTTTAATACAAGCTTAAACTACTTTAACTAATTTTCACTTTTATTTTAACTTTATAAATGTAAGGTAAAATATCTTCCGAAGAACTAAAAAAGGCAAGAGAACTTAAAAAAATAGAAAATGATTTCATTAAAGTGAGTTGAAGTAGTTAAAGTGATTTACAGTAGTTTAAGCTTGTATTAAACTTAAATATATTTTTTTTTTACATTTTTTTTATATGGATTTTTAGAAATATTTGTGTACTAAAATGTTAGCTAGCTCGGTTGTCATTTTAAGGGATTTTGATGGTTTGCGCGAGAAACCCCCTTTTCTATCTACCAAAATCCCTACTCATAACCTGTTTGTCTTTGTTGTATAAAGGTATTGAGATTCCCCAAAGGTATTGGTTTTTGTTTATTATTATTTACGTCCACTTTATCCTACTATGGCTAATCGGGACGGGTTATCTACAGGTTACCACCCTTTTCTAGCCAGGGTGGGCCTAAGGAATTTATTTAGTGAGTCCGTCACTAAATAAATTTCTACTGCCCAGGGCGGGAGTCGACCCCGCCACTTTAGGTCTACCACGCGAGATTAGGACCAACGCCCTAACTCGCACGGTCAACCTGAGCCCCCTAAAGGTATTGGTGTTTCTGCTAGGTGTTGTAGATACTCAAGATATTGAATTACTGGAAGTTATTGAGGATATCTTATTGAGATTCCAGATAGGTATTGAGTTTTTTGGAATGTATTGAGTATACCTGAGAGTAATGGGGTTTCTGTAAGGTATTGAGATTCCCTAAAGGTATTGGTGTTTCTGCTAGGTGTTGTAGATACTCGAAGGTATTGAATTACGGGAAGTTATTGAGGATATCTTATTGAGATTCCAGATAGGTATTGAGTTTTTTGGAATGTATTGAGTATACCTGAGAGTAATGGGGTTTCTGTAAGGTATTGAGATTCCCTAAAGGTATTGGTGTTTCTGCTAGGTGTTGTAGATACTCAAAGGTATTGAATTACGGGAAGTTATTGAGGATATCTTATTGAGATTCCAGATAGGTATTGAGTTTTTTGGAATGTATTGAGTATACCTGAGAGTAATGGGGTTTCTGTAAGGTATTGAGATTCCCTAAAGGTATTGGTGTTTCTGCTAGGTGTTGTAGATCTCGAAGGTATTGAATTTTCGGGAAGTTATTGAGGATATCTTATTGAGATTCCAGATAGGTATTGAGTTTTTGGAATGTATTGAGTATACCTGAGAGTAATGGGGTTTCTGTAAGGTATTGAGATTCCCTAAAGGTATTGGTGTTTCCGCTAGGTGTTGTAGATACCCGAAGGTATTGAATTTTCGGGAAGTTATTGAGGATATCTGAAGGTATTGAGTTTTTTGGAAGGCATTGAGGATACCCGAGAGTAATGGGGGTTCTGTAAGGTATTGGTGTTTCTGCTAAAGGTTGTAGATACTCGAAGGTATTGAATTTTCGCGAAGTTATTGAGGATATCTGAAGGTATTTAGATTCCAGATAATTATTGAGTTTTTTGGAAGCCATTGAGTATACCTGTGTGTAATGGGGGTTCTGTAAGGTATTGAGATTCCCTAAAGGTATTGGGGATCTGGAAGTCGTTCTAGATACCCAAAGGTAATGAATTTTCGTGAAGTTATTGGCCGGTATGAAGATGTGGCACAGTTTACACTTTTTTTTTTTTGTTCGCAACATGTCATTTTCTTTTTGAACGTTTTACTCTAGATTAATGAAATTGAAACATCTTTACGCGACGTCTATTGTGAAAACTTTGTCAATAGGCATTTTTTTTTTTTTTTTTTTATCAACTTCCGTATAATTTCCCATTGAGAATTCCTCAAAGGCCCTCCCCCTTTATTCAGGTTTGATGTAATAGGGGTGATTTCTATTCGAAGTGCGATAGCAGAGAGTGTTCCAGCTGAAGAAGCGGAGGGGTTTTATCTTCACGCCTTCCTGCTCTGACTACAATGCCGTCTTCATTTCCCCACCATCACTGCCATCTTTCCCCTCTCACCCTGCTTTCTCTCTTTTCTTCTCCGGATTATCGGCACCCCCTCTTCCCCCTCTCATCCCAATCTCATCCTGTAATTAATTGATTTCGCCTTGGTGAGACCCTGATAAATCTGTCGAAACCTCTTCCCGTCCTTTTATTTTATGCTTTGATTAACGGCCACTCCAAAGCCCCAAATCTGACTTCGCATATTTTGCACCATTTTAGCAGATTTTCCTCAAGGGAAATCAGCGATTGTTTTTTTTTTGTTTTATCGTTGATAACCAAACTTGATATTTCAACGTCCTGCGTAAAAATAAAGATAAAGTTCGTTAACACCTGAAATCCGGCAGGGGAAGGGGCTAAGAGCAGGGAATCTAACCTTGGAATGAAGTGGTTAATGTAACAGCTTATTGTTCCTATGATATGTGAAGGAGTTTGGATTTACTGATTGCTAAAAACTAAAAGTCCGTCACGCAGGGGCTGCGTAAAGTAAGCAGATTTCCCACGTGAAGTTTTACAATAGGGAAATCTGCCTAATAACAACTGTAGTAGTAAGAAACCTCTAAACCTAAAACATTATTTAGAGCGTAATAACCCAGTAGTTTCTAGCCCCAAAAAACAGTTAACCTAACCTCTAAACCTATTCACGAGGGACGAATAGTTACGAAAACGGCCACCAGAGGTCACGGCAGAAAGTGCGAACATAGCCACTGCTGCCGAGCACCTGCAGAATACAAATGCAAATATCTCAGTTAACATTCAAGATAGAGAATAAATGTATAGAACAATATTTATAGTAAATGTAATTTGCAATAAGATTGATTCTGTAATATTTTTCGATCCGACGTATAGTAACGAAGATATTTCGAATTTTCGAAAATCCTCCCCTCTAAACCCCCCCTCCCACTGGTCCGATTTCAGCCGTTAACGAACTTGATCTTTATTTTTGCATTAAACGAATAAATATCGGGTTTGGTTACAATCAAACAAAAATTTCGTCTGCTTGAGCGGTAACAGACAAATATATATATATATATATATATATATATATATATATATACACACACAGTTTTGAACGGACCTCATTTTCGTCATCTCCTGGGTAGGATCGATGGACATTTGAAGAAAAATTTCGAAAATTCCGTCATGAGTACAACCTCAATAGCTGATTTCCCTTAAGGGAAATCTGCTAAATAATGGAAATATCTTCGCTAATATTCAATGCAGAGACATGTATAGAACACTGCAGTTGCAATAAGATTGATTCTATTTAATATTGATACGAATTTTCGAAATTCCTCTCTCGTGAAGGTTTACAGTGGTTAAATACCGTAAAAATCCCCAACTTTGTGACAGGCTCCTAACTTTGTGACACCCAAGAGTTTGGCATACAGAGCACTCTAGCGACTCTGTGGATTAATACTTACTTACAAACAGGTGCCGCATGTATGAACCTCTGGGATTCATTTCGGTACTTGTGTATTATATCCACCACATTTTAGTTCCACTAGTTCCCCGCTAGAATGCGCTACTGTTTTAAGTAGTACAATTCATTGTCCGCAAGGGAGGTTATACTTACCTTATAACCTTCTACGGAATTATAATGATAAATAAAAGAAAACACAATTTTTAAAAATAAAACATTTTATTCACATTTAGGCGGGAAATGTGTGGAAATGCAATTTAAAATGCACTGAAATGTGTCTCCATTTTCTGTCCCATGGTGCTCTCGCCATATGATTTCTACCAAATATGATTCCTTCGAACCAAGTTCCAATCTGAACGCCGACTTGCTCACCACACTTTCTTACATTACACTTCCAAAAAAGACTTTTTTTTCCACTATAAAGTTTCATACAATGTGATTTAGAACACTTTCTTCTGATAGCCAAAATATTCCTCTCCTGTAAATATTTAACAGCGTATTCTTCAGTCGTTGGCAAATCCCAAAGAGGCATTTTTAAAGGACTAAGAAACAATAAACAGCAAACGCAAATAAACAGCGAACTCAACTATGACAAAAGATAACCTCATTAGCCTGGGAGAGCTAGCGTCGCACTTCAGTAGCACATTCTAGCGTGGAACTAGTAGAACTAAAATGTGGTGGATATAATATACAAGTACCTTCATTTCGGATCTTAAGATTAATCCCCAGAGCCGCTAGAGTGCTCTTATGCCCAAAATCTTGAATGTCACAAAGTTGGGAGCCTGTCACAAAGTTGAGGAGTTTTAGTGTATACATACTGGTAACACCACTACAAATATTACGTGAATAAATAAAAACGGTATTGAGAAATCTTTCAGTTACAAGTTAATAACTCTACAACGGAAAGCGTCTGAGTTGTATACAAACAGGCCAGCCGACCTGAAATCTAAGCCGGAAAGAAAAACCATTAATGAAATATATCTGAGTATAACACATTAATTTTATTGAAAAATATTTATTATAGCTAATTATGTAATTTGTAATGAATCAGAATAATTTTAATTTCAATTACTTAAATTTTAGTAATCCAAGAACAGAAGAAGGGGGGGGGCGTTGGTCGAGTCATCAAGCCCTGAGAATAATTCGATAATATCATCGTTTAAACATTATCGATTTCGTATTATACTTGAAAAGCTTTTAGCTTGGAGATCGGTAGGCAGTTTGTATAATGTGGGAAATATGAATGGTCGATAAGGCAGAAATGGCTCAACTATTTATTAGAACTATGCGTTCTAAATATGGCTGCTATTACTTAGGCTTATTGGGGGAATTTCCATAGCTCTCTTAGCTATAATATAGGTTATCTCAGTTGATTACTTAACTCGGCATCAATTATCTTAGTGGGGCTCGGGGCAGCCGTGTGAGTTAAGGCCAGCGGCATGAGTTCTATTCTCACCTGGCCAATATATTGCTATTTATTAACTCGCCACTTATCGTTGCTATGTCTAATTGGGGCAGGTTAACTGTGGGCTACCACCCTTTTCAAGCTGGGGCCAAAGGATTTTTGCAGATTTCCCTTAAAGGAAATCAGCTATTGAGGTCCTATTTATGACGCGATTTCGGGGGGGGGGTGGATATATATACATTTATATATATATACGAGCTAAGGGCCCCGGCGATGCCCGGGAAATCATTCTTGACTGATTAATGATGGTATTCTTATAGCAAGAGATCAATGTGTACAATAGGGTGGGCCGAAAAAAACTTTTATTTTTTTTTCTTAATGCTATACCGAAAAAAACTTGTCTCTATTATGTGTTATCAAAATGCAACAAAGAAAAAAATATACACCTAACCCCCAGCTAGCGCAACACACTTGAAATTTCGAAATTTCACTAAAATCACAGGATTTTACAAATTTTTTTAAAGTACCCAAACAGCTAGATATTGAACTGCTATAGTGAAAATCATTTATATTAGAGTTATAAAAACACAATTGGTTATTGAAAATATATATTTCTTTTAATTTTAGGTAGCGCAAATGCCTTCAATATAGTTAATTTTTCACTTTTCCAGTGCTGACCGGCTGTAGTGCAGTGCAGCATCTATATTTTTAGACCCACTACCCATGTGTTTTTTTAGAAATATAATGTTGATGGAACAATTACCTGTAGGAAAAAAATAAATAGGCAATTTACATTTTCCAAATGAGTTTATTAATTACAAAATTTATCGTGAAATACAAATTGTCAATTCCCAGACTTAAACATTTTATTGTGCTTCTCTTAGAATAGTCCTTTAAATGTTTGTAAGTTTGAAATCTTGTTTGCTGGAAAAACTTGGCATTGAAGCTCTTGATAGCAGCGTTGTTCCTATGAAACCATCTCTGTTCTTGGCACCAACGAGTTTTGAAGAGGCTCCATTTGAATTTGCATGAAGGCTGCGAATGTGAAACTAATGAAATGTTAGACGACATAGCCTGATTTTTTGTTCCTTTACGTTGCAGTCTTTTGGTAATTTTTGTCGACTCCTTCTTGTCTAAATTTCCAATTTTTCCTTGTTCAAGTTTTCTTTGGAAATACATAAACTTAAGTTCAAGCACCGGAATTTTTTATCTTTTTCACATTGACATTAAATTGATAAAGGGCACTCACAAATTTCCGGGACCTTTTTGCAGTTGCAGGAGTATTCTATTTTACATTTACATGCAGATACATCAAAGAGTGAGAAAGCCTTTTGCTCGAATTCCTCAATTTTTTGTTTGTATTTTTCTTTTTCCTTGTCACGCTTAAAGGACTTCATTAGATTACGGTAGCTATTGTGGTATGAATTTATTAATTGCACAATTCTGTAGGGCGTCACTGTTGGTATTGATGATTGTCAAAGAGGGCTTTTACTTTTGGAGCGACAATATTAGATATTTGAGAGAAAAAAAACAGGCTTGTTACTTTCTGATGCTAGAAGGTACTGTTCGTGGAAACAGCTCCTAAGGACATCTTGGTAAGTTGGAAGCTTACTCACAGGCAATTCCCTCGGGCAGCCAAACAATGGACAATCAAAATTACTGCGAGTTATTTTCTTAGCAGGAGCCACCTCGCTCGCGAATTTAAACTTAAACTTCATTCAATAAATTATATACCTAATTTGCACCGTCAACTCACAGCGACTACGCGTCTGCAGACGTAAACTGCCGAGTAACAAAGAACATGAAATGGTGGTAGTGCGTTATGGGTAGAGGTAGTATAAGTGGGGGGAGCCCGGCACTTGACTGTATAATGAGTCATTTTCATGTCCGTTGCGCTACCTCAGATTAATATAATTATACTTTTCTAATTATTTATTGTATTTTTAAAACTCTACTGTAAAGGGCTATCACTATAGCAGCCCAATATGAAACTATAAAGATGCTTTAAAAATAATTACAAAAACTTACGATTTTAGTGAAATTTCTGAATTTCAAGTGTGTTGCGCTAGCTGGGGGTTAGGTATATATTTTTTTTTCTTTGTTGCATTGTGATGACACATAATAGAGACAAGTTTTTTTTCGGTATAGGATTAAGAAAAAAAAATAAAAATTTTTTTCGGCCCACCCTAGTGTACAATCACACTGCCCTCCACGACGTATTGATTTTCCGAAATAGCCAACCCTGAAGGGTAACTTTTGGGGATTAATAGAATAGAAATTTTGTTTTTGAAGGATAAATGAAAATGTGTTCCTAAGCTATCCCTCTACACTTTTTGACTCGCCGTTTTTCAATAATTCAAACCATAATCATGGGTAGCATTTATTACAATTAAATACCATATATAATGAACATATTTCCTTCCAAAACTCAATCCAAGCACATATAGTTTAAGCATAGTTTAGCACGTAAGGTTATATTCGTAATAGTGGATCTCAGTGGAAATTACTTCCCGTAATTTTACAGGAAATAAGTAAATTCAATTAACTTTATTAGCTTCCCGTCTGTTTCCGCTCTCGCATTAGAGTTATCAACATTCTTCTCCTTAAATTATTGATTCAAAATATTACTCTAATAATTTATCTACCTGATGGAATTAAATAATAGTGTTACCCTAAAAATAATTTCATTTATATTCAAAAAGCTAGTCAATGGGAAGTGATCGTAGCCCTCCTTGCAACCTAAGTAATACTTTAAACAATCAAATCGAGTTTAAACGCATATTGTCTTTTGTCATTATGACATTACCATTAATGTGTAATTGTTATGATAGTACATATTTGTTTCAATAACATGAAGGTATCGGAAATAAGATAATATATTACCAAAATCAAAGAGTTTGATTCCCTACGACTTCCGATATCACTCCTTGGGGAAATTCAGCATGATTTTGCTTAAATAATACATTATACAAATTAAATAATGGGAATGAGTTGAGGGGGCGGATATTCATAATCTCACTAATCCTAATCATATTTAGAACTAAATAATCGAAATAGATAAGACTAAAACATAACATCATTTGTCATAATATGCCTATATTAAAACCACTTCAATAAGTACTAATATAATCGTCGACTCCCGCTATAGATTTAGCGTATATCCCGTATTTATTTCAGTTTACGACAAAAGTAAATGAAACAAAAGTTGCTCTAAATAACAAAGTAAACAACTTTTGTTATGTGCACGTTTGCCGAAAAACAAATAGAAAATGAAATATCTCAAATTTTTACTTCAGGCCTCCAGCATAACTCCCACTCCCGTTCGAACCTAAAAATTTTAATAAAGCTAATTATCATGAAGGAGATAGTGCTAATTCACATACGGAGTTTTGTTTAGTTCCGTTCAATCGTTAGTGCCCAACAAAATTGTTGGCTTCCGCTTTAGTTTTTAATGAAAATCTCGTTTATACTTTGTTATACGGTAAAAGTGAATATAATAAATGTTACTTTAAATAACAAAATAAACAACTTTTGTTATGTGCATATTTGCCGAAACCCCAATAGGAAACGAAATATCACTATATTTAATTTCAGGCCTCCCTTATAACTCCCACTCCTGCCCGTCCCTAGAAATGTTAGTATGGCTTATTATAAGGAAGGCATTAGTGCTAATTCACATACCGAGTTTGGTTTAGTTCGGTTTATTCTTTTGTGCCAAATGAAATTGTTGACTCCCGCTATAATTTTTATCGTATAACTCATTTATACTTTGGTATACGACAAAAGTGTATATAACAAAAGTTACTTTAAATAACAAAATAAACAACTTTTGTTATGTGCATCTTTGCTGAAAAACCTCCCCCATAACTCCCACTCCTGTTCGTCTTAGAGAATATTAACATAGCCTTAAGTCTAAGTTGGGCTAGTAGTAATATACATACCAAGTTTCATAAAATTCGGTTCAGCCGTTTATGCGTGAAAAGGTAACAAACAAACAAACAAACAGACACGAAAGAAACAAAATGCAGTTATGGTGTCTATGACATGTGAAACGAAAAGTTATCGGGAAATTTCGCGAAAAAAAATCAATGTACAGACAGAGGTTACAATTTTATATATATATATAGATACATACACAAACTTGTGTGTTAACGCTCTAGCGGTCGCAATTATTGTTTGATCTTTACCAAACTCGATATTTAAACGTTTTATGTATAACTAAATATCAAGTTCGTAAATTTCTGAAATCTGACCAGTTGGGGGGGGGGGCGATTTCGAACATTATTAATATCTCCGTTATTATACATCGGATCGAAAAATTGTATAAAAGCAATCTTATTGCAAATATAATGTTCTATAAATGTTGTTATGTAGATTGTTTCACTATCTTGGTTATTAACCAAGATATTAGCATTTTGTAGTTTTCGGTCTTCAGTAAGAAACCCCTACTCCTACTCATGTCATTTTTAAATAAGTCCGTCACGCAGGGGCTGCGTAAACTAAGCAGATTTCCTACGTGAAGTTATACAATAGAGATCTTCGAAAATCCCCCCTCTAAGCTTCCCCTCCCACTGGTCCGATTTCAGCCATTAACAAACTTGATCTGTCATTTTGCATAAAACGTTTAAATATCGAGTTTGGTAACGATCAAACAAAAATTGTGACCGCTAGAGCGTTAACCGACAAATATATATATATATATATATATATATATATATATATATATATATATATATAATTTTGAACGGAGTTCATTTTCGTTATCACCTAGGTAGGATAGATGGACGTTTGAGAACAAGTTTTGAAAATCGCGTCCTGAATACAACCTCAATAGCTGATTTCTCTTAAGGGATCTCTCTCTCTCTCTCTCTCTCTCTCTCTCTCTCTCTCTCTCTCTCTCTCTCTCTCTCTCTCTCTCTCTCTCTCTCTCTCTCTCTCTCTCTCTCTCTCTCTCTCTCTCTCTCTCTCTCTCTCTCTCTCTCTCTCTCTCCCCCTCTCCCTCTCTCTCTCTCTCTCTCTCTCTCTCTCTCTCTCTCTCTCTCTCCCCCCCCCTCTCCCCCTCACTCCTTTTCTCTCTCTCTCTCGCGCTCTCTCTCTCTCCCCCCCCTCTCCCCTCACTCCTTTTCTCTCTCTCTCGCGCTCTCTCTCTCCCTCTCCCTCTCTCTCTATCTCTCTCTCTCTCTCTCTCTCTCTCTCTCTCTCTCTCTCTCTCTCTCTCTCGCAAGTGAGAAATCTGCTTACTATACGCTGACCCTGCGTGACGGACTCGTGTTACCATTAGTGATACGGAATGCTTAACATTAAAGTCCTGTATCCGGCCTTGTGATCCCTCCCAGCTTATTTATGCCAGTATTATCGGAGCCTATTTTGTTAGGCCTAGCCAGCCTATTCGGTGCTTAAAGGGTTAATCGAGTTTGTCGATGTCTTTGACATGTTGGATGGAGTTTGCCGGCTCTATCCTATATTGGATGGCTGTTCCTTTGATGTTTGCCGCTAGCCAATAATCCCCTCCACCATCATTAATATGTCACCAATAGCTTTCCGCTTCCCTTACTTCCTTCATGGAATGTTTACTTCCTTCCATGTGTGTATTAGCACATTTTCCTTAATGGAAATCAGCTATAGGAGGTCGTACTCATGACGCGGTTTTCGATATTTTTCTTCAAATGACCGTGTGGTCCGTTCAAAACTATATATACGCGCATACATATAGGAGTATACTGTTACGTTTTATTACAAAACCAGTAATGAACATTGTTAATAAGAGTTCTTTTTGAATTACAAAATTAAACACACACAAGTTTCACAGTTTTCATCACTGGACAATTTATTTAACAAATGCACAATACACTTGGTTAAGTATTCTTAATTACTACTCACAGTATACACTGATAGCGTCACTGTTCTTCAGATTACACAGCCCAACAACTCACTCACGGTCACTGAACTTTACAAAAGGACGGCATTGTTCTTCTTATAAAAACACTTTACCGCATTGCACTAAGGCGCACTGTAGCACTGATGTGGTCATCAAGCTAGCTGAGAATAAACTAAACCCTTATATATAGTCCCTTATATATAGCTTGACGGCAAACATCGAACAGAATGGCCAGAAGGGTCTAGACACGTTCCTGGAACAATTGCGGCCCTAATTAGATGCTGCCGGCGCCACTAATCTTCATCGGTCGGCTCCTTTCTTCTCCCTCGCACCTCCCAAATACGCGGCTACCTCTGTTAATCCCTCATGGTAATTCAAATAAAGGGTTAGAACCGCCAATATAAATGATACTGTTGTCATAGCTGTCGGTGGAGACCGTCGTCACTGGCTGAGGGTCGAGTACAGCTGTGAGTACGCTTTCGTTGCAAGGGCACCATCTTCAACCCTGTCAAAAAGTTGTACTCCTTTAGCAGATTTCCCTTAAGGGAAATCAGCTATTGAGGTTGTACTCATGACGGAATTTTCGAAATTTTTCTTCAAATGTCCATCGATCCTACCTAGTAGATGACGAAAATGAGGTCCGTTCAAAACTGTATATATATATATATATATATATATATATATATATATATATATATATATATATATATATTTGTCTGTTACCGCTCTAGCGGTCGCAATTTTTGTTTGATAGATAAAAAACTCGATATTTAGTCGTTTTATGTAAAAAGAAAGATCTAGTTCGTTAACGGCTGAAATCGGACCAGTGGGAGGGGGGGTTTAGAGGGGAGGATTTTCGAAAATTCGAAATATCTCCGTTACTATACGTCGCATCGAAAAATTGTACAGAATCAATCTTATTGCAAATTAAATTTACTATAAATATTGTTATATACATTTATTCCCTATCTTGAATATTAACCGAGATATTTGCAATTTTATTAAATTTGAGCCGATAACGGATTTTTGAATTTCCCGCCAAAAGCTAGTTCGGCCCTTTGCCGTAACTGTACTGTTCAGCTCTCGTATGGAGATTTCTCTATTGTATAACTTCACGTGGGAAATCTGCTTAGTTTACGCAGCCCTTGCGTGACGGATTTTTTTTTGTACATATCCATAAGGAATGTGTGGTAAGAGGAAATTTTAAGTGTGTTATACCAGAAATCCGTTCAGTTTTCGCAGCCCCTGCATTATTTTGGTTTGGCTTAGGAAAAGTTTGACACTGAGTATAAGAGATGTCGGAGCCTTGAGTATATGGGGAATGAATAATAGAGAAGATATTGGATAATCCTGCGATAGAGAGTGAGGGATTATCCCGTAGATTCGGGATGGAGGTAGTTGGCCCAGACTTAGCTAGAACCATCCCCATATCACATGGCTAGTATAATCCTGGCTAGGGCCGTATCAGGCTAATGCACTACCTGGATTAGATATCATCCTGTCTGCTAGAACTAGCCCGAGTAAGAAGCTTTCATTCTGAATTATTAACAGTTTAGCTTTTACATAGAGACCAGCTGTTGACTGGGAAATACTAATTCTCAGCTGATACACTCTTATCAGACCGGAACACTTATGTCTGTTATCATAGGCTCTTTAAGGAGTCAAAAATAATGACTTTTCCTTCAATATTGATATAATAAAATATCGAGTCATGAGTTCAACCCAATATCTGTTTTGAAATATGCTTAAACTCTTATTATCTTAATAAGTAGTTCTTTAACAAATTCGAAATTTGATCATTTCTGTTACATAATTTTAGTTTAAATTACTATAGTTTAACCCTCGGTCTGGCCCGTCAAGAATATTCCGTCTTCGGGCGCGTGTATCTCAGAGATACAACCTCAACCGTTTTTTACGGAAATACAGTTTTTTTAATATATATTTTTGCACTAAAATGTTCACCGTGTGATTAGAAACCATAACAGCGGAAGCAGTACTTTGAAAGAAGTAAATAATTTTTAAAATTGATAAGTATTATAATATAAAGAAACGGTGGACGATAATTTTTAAAATATAATTAAAAAACACAAATATCAAAAGAAATTGTTTAAATGCACATGCCTTTATTATGCATATTTCATTTCAGTTTTTGAACAATATAAAAATATATCTTAATATAACTTCAATCAAAAATAAGTAGCACGAAATCACTTTTAGATAAGATTTAATGAAAATCATCAACTAATTTTAAAAATACCAGTTTAATTGTTATTTCTTTTGGAGAGCTGCATTACAATTAGGACAAAGCATGGAACTATGTTGTTAACAAATTTTGTTTTTGAAAATCTCACAACAGCAATTAGTACACCTACATTTATTTTCAGTTACAGCTACATCATTTTCCTTGTTCGTTGTAGCGGAGGGACTTTTTTTATGCTGTTCTGTACTTGAGTTCAATGTATGGTCCAATGAGCTAGTGTACTCTGTAGTCTTAAAGTTTCGTCCTTAGTTCGGTTGGCAAACGTCTACTATTCTCACTGCGTCGTGCAATATATCCTTGTACAAGTTCTTTTGAAAGCTCATGTTTGAGCAAAATAATAGAATAATAGGTTTATATGATTCCATTTAATAAAGAGAAACTTAATTGATGTACATATTTATGAAATACAGATTTCAAAAAAACTTACGAGATTGGGCGCGTGGTATCTAGGAGATACAATTTAATGACAGGTGAAACTCACGACTCCGTTAAACACAGTGACACAACATACCTTGAGGGGGAGTTCTCTAAAACACATAACTCGAAGCACTACAGCACCACTCTATGCTAGGAGATGTGGCAAATATTTTTCTAGAAATGTGTATCTGAGAGATCACGCGCCCGACGGAGGGTTAACTAAGATATAAATGAGGAAGAAGGAAATGTTTCGTATCCTTCTCGAAAAGTTCTCTCGATGAGGTAATTCTGTCTGAGAATTGGCTCGTTTATGTCATATAGCTATCGATGCCTCGCCTTATAGATTAATTGGTCCCTGGAACTCCAGAGCCTGGAATTAACTAGCTCCAGCATTCTGCAACTAATTAAAACCACTAATGAACTAATTAACAATTGAAACTAATTATGACGACAGGAGAGACTTACCAAGACCAAAGTTGTTAAACGTCTCGCCTCTTACTTATGCAAAATCCATTACTGCTTTTCTTTATGTATATATACTCTAAGTTTTGAGGGTTAATGGTTCTGAAAAAACAAACAAATAGTAGTACAATTAATTATTTATGACAGGCTAAAAATACAAATTAACAATGTTTTTAGCTCTCCACCGAAAATGATCAAGATATTTATTTCCCTATAACATTTCGGCATATATTGGCTTCAGATTAACCTATAACATAATTTTTTAATTTCAACATAAAAATATATAATTCATAACATGTGTGACACATGTATCATAACATATACTCGTAAATATCATAAATGGGGTTTTCTAAAGGCTGAAAACTAAAAAATGCAAATTTTTCTTGTAATAATCAAGATACTGAAAAAACACATATAACAACAATCATAGAACATTAAATTTGCAATAAGATTAGTTTTATACACTTTTTCGATCCGACATTTAATAACGGAGATATTTCGAATTTTCGAAATTCCGTCCTCTAAAACCCCCCCCCCCATTGATCCGATTTTAGCCATTAACGAACTTGATCAACACTTACGAACTTCGTTATTCTTCTTATTCTGGACCCAATATTATTTATATATTCTTCATATTTTATGGCAAGGTTCTCCAGTAATAAAAGATTTTTTATTGGCAAACTTTATTGAAACTGCCCTACATGTTTCTTCTTACTTGCCACCTCTTCAGGGCTATCTATTTCTGAAGTGCTGGTTTCCCTTTTCCATTCGTTGCGACAGTCCTCACAGGGGAGGTAGTTGATACTGAGTAGCAACTCAGTATCGACGTTTTGCTGCTATGTTTTAGCAAACGTATCGATACCTAGATGTAATTCCATCGGTGTATTTCCTTCGATATAGGTAGTTCCAAAGGTTCAAATTCCCAGGTAGGTCATACTACCATAACCCTTATTCTGGACCCAATGCGAAATAACCGAGTCATGATCAAATATATCCTCTTTCAGTGGGGAAGAATAATGTTCTCGGCTCATGGGGTTCGTGATGGAATTCAACAAAAACCTAAAAGTCAAATATCATATAGATAACATGATCAGGTAGAAGAAATAGAATTCGGAATATTGATTATTATTATTTATTAACGTCCGCTTTTTGCAACTCGGGCTAACTGGGACGGGTTATCTACAGGTTACCACCTTTTCTAGCCAGCTTGGGACTAAGATTTTTTTTTAGATATGATTTTATTTTATTGAGTATATTACAGCCTGAATTTAAATGCATTTGGTAATGTGCGATATGTACAATACAATAGTTCCTCCATCACTCTTGACAGTAGCCACACCCCTTCACCACATTGAGAGGAGCAGCCTCTCCCTGCCTGGCAAGGAAGTCAAGAGCTAAGGAGGAATGGCACTTGAGAAGAAATTAGCCTATGCTATTACTTCACTTTACACTTCTATAGGAGATCTCTGGGCCATTGTCTCTTGTGGAGGGGAATATGGATGAGTGGTACTGGAAAGGGCTAGGACTTCTGGATTAGGATGATTGGATAGCCTGCTGTGGAATTTTCTGAATCTTAAGGGAATTAGGTCCTTTACAATGTGGATATTAAGGTCGTTATTGATGGTGTGGTCTGTAACATAATATGGAGCATCTATTATGGTGCGCAGGACTTTAGTTTGGAAGGTCTGAATGCGTCTGATGTTCGAAGGTTTTGCTGTAGCCCACACTTCTATTCCGTATATCCATATCGGTTTTAGTAGTACCTAGTATACTGTTAGTTTGTTTTCGGTAGACAAGTGAGATCTTCTATTTAGCAGTCCAAAGTTGATCGAATCGTCTGTTTAGTTCTTGTCTTTTAATTATTTTGTGGAATTTCCAAGTAAGTCTGGTGTCCAAATGTAGTCCAAGGTAGCGTACAGAATCTGCTGGTGGTAAAGGAATATTGTTGAAATGAACAGGACAGGAACTTCCGGAGGGAAAAAGTGATATGGTGAGATTTGCTTTCGTTGATCTTTATGCGCCAAGCATTGGAACCATTTTTCGATCTCGGTTAGGTGGAATTGGAGATTCTTCGAATCAGTAATAGGATCGGGATCGGATGAAAGTCTTGTTGTGTCATCTGCATAGTTAGCTAGGAGTGTTGATGGTGATGTAGGGATGTCTGATGTGTATATGAGATACAGTAGTGGTCCTAGGCCACTGCCCTGGGCAACTCCTGCATAGGTAGCTAGGAGTGTTGATGGTGATGTAGGGATGTCTGATGTGTATATGAGATACAGTAGTGGTCCTAGGCCACTGCCCTGGGCAACTCCTGCATAGGTAGCTAGGAGTGTTGATGGTGATGTAGGGATGTCTGATGTGTATATGAGATACAGTAGTGGTCCTAGGCCACTGCCCTGGGCAACTCCTGCATGATGGTGATGTAGGGATGTCTGATGTGTATATGAGATACAGTAGTGGTCCTAGGCCACTGCCCTGGGCAACTCCTGCATAGGTAGCTAGGAGTGTTGATGGTGATGTAGGGATGTCTGATGTGTATATGAGATACAGTAGTGGTCCTAGGCCACTGCCCTGGGCAACTCCTGCATAGGTAGCTAGGAGTGTTGATGGTGATGTAGGGATGTCTGATGTGTATATGAGATACAGTAGTGGTCCTAGGCCACTGCCCTGGGCAACTCCTGCATAGGTAGCTAGGAGTGTTGATGGTGATGTAGGGATGTCTGATGTGTATATGAGATACAGTAGTGGTCCTAGGCCACTGCCCTGGGCAACTCCTGCATAGGTAGCTAGGAGTGTTGATGGTGATGTAGGGATGTCTGATGTGTATATGAGATACAGTAGTGGTCCTAGGCCACTGCCCTGGGCAACTCCTGCATAGGTAGCTAGGAGTGTTGATGGTGATGTAGGGATGTCTGATGTGTATATGAGATACAGTAGTGGTCCTAGGCCACTGCCCTGGGACACTCCTGCATCTGCAGAATAGTAGTCTGAATATTCATTTCCTTGACGGACTCGAAAAAATCTGTTGGAAAGATAGGATTTAAGGATAAGATAGAAGGTGCTGAGAAGGAGTAGTTTGAGCTTGTAGAGTAATCCGTTAGGATTTTATGGGTAGCGTTCCAGAGGGATTTGTCTTGGGAGGTTAGTGAAGCAAGATAGGAATTATAGGATGTGGTTCGATGAATGACAAGTCTCTTTTTTACAATCCGACATAGCCTATTGTAATAACTGCGGTCGTCAGGATGACGAGTCCTTTGCCACATAGCTGGAGCTTTTCGCTTTTCTGCTAGGAGCTGGAGAATATAACGGGGAAGAGAGTCGGATGGCGTGGTTTATGTTGGGAAGGTAGACAGCTGGTATGGTAAAAGAGAAGGAAGGAGTTGAAAACTCAACAGCTGTTACTTGGAGAGATTTGGAGGGGTACAGCAGCATAAGGGAATGAATGATTGTTATCCGAACTATTATGACAGTTCCGCCGTGCGATTTTCTGTCTGGATGGTCTGTGCGGAGTTTTTGTTTACTTGATAATCTTGTTTCAGCAATAAGTGATGCATCGATGGTTGTTGTCTCGTAGTACTGCAGTTATTTCGTACGTGTGGTTTCTAACACCATTAGCATTCCAGAGGAGGATAGAGAAGGATTGGGATGGGTGGGCGTTCATTTGGATGGGATAGGAAGTCTGGAGATAGTACTATTTAGGAGTGTGAACAATGGAGTTATAATGGAACGAAATTCCGAAAGAAAGTTGTTTAGGAGTGTAGATCATTAGAAGAGGGAGGGGGAGGTATGTAGGAAGCAACGCTCTAAGGGAAATTCGGTACCTCAAGCTTCTGTTGCCGCAGGTTAGGGTGGGACTAAGGATGTTATTTAATGGATTTCGTCACTAAATAATTTCCTTTGCCCTGGCAAGAATCGAACTCGCCACTCTTGGTTTACCATGTAAGATTAAGGCTAACGCTTTAAGTCACATGGCTAACCTGATCCCTCGACTAATTTACTTGTTAATTTGATTTAATAATTGTAACAAGAAAAATGAACAATAATAGAAAAATAATGAAGCTAAATATTGAATAACTTGTACAATAACTTAGGAAAAATCAATCTTGACATCCATCACTATTCCCATCGTTTACAGTTTGGTAGTGAAGACAACAGGAGCCGGCTGCTGCAACAAGGGACCAACAGTCTCGTGTGGAACTCCTTGCTGCAGCATGGCCCATTACTTCGGCCATCCTCGTCATTTCTCGGCTCAGGTGGTAGCTTCTTCTAACCTGTCGTTTCTAACCTTACCTTACCTTCTTTACTTTCTGAGATTTATGCAGATACGTTCTGTTCATCCGCCTTCTTTAGTTCTTGGACAAATTAATTATTCTTACAATTCAGAAGCCGTTTCAGTTGGGAATTTATTTATATTAACTGAAAGATTTCTCATTATCTAATCACGGTGGTATTGTGTTACCAGTATGCAGATTTCTCTATTGTAAAACTTCACAGGGGAAATCTGCTTAGTTTACGCAGACGGACTTTTTGACTCGTGGGGTTATTGCCAGCAACTCTTCAACTCTTGTTCTATAGATTTTTTTCGCAACTCCAAGTATGTAGCGAGTTATTAAGTTGTCAGACTTCTGTACCCCCCCCCCCAATTCGTCCCCTTCTCCTCATACGATTTTTACATAGAAATAGACTTGAGTATTTCTAAGTAGAATTGAGTATATACATAGTGTGTGAGTTGAGATGATTTACGTTGAAATTATTTCAATATCAACCCTGTTCAAAACACCGTTGGATATAGAAAAATAAGTATTGTTTTAGCTCGTTACACCATCCATTGGGCCCAGCTGTGAAATACGCGGGTTATTTGCTTTTGGCTGTAAGAAGTGGGCCTCTGTGAAGAAGAACGGCGGGAAAGGTGCTACTAGCCAGCTGTTGGAGAACCACTAAATTTCCATTAGCAAGTCCATCACTCAGGGCAAGGCTCCTAACACATTAACAACTTAAGTTTTTCCTTTTAGTAGATTTCCCTCAAGGGAAATATGCTATTGAGGTCGTACTCATAACTCGAAAAAAAAATTTAAAATGTCCATCGATCCTACACAGGAGATGACGAAAATGAGGTCTGTTCAAAATTATATATATATATATATATATATATATACACGTATTTGTCTGTTAAATCTTTAGTTGCCGGAATTTTTGTTTGATCGTCATCAAACTCACTCGATGTTTAGTCGTTAAATGCAAAAAGAAAAAAAATCATGATCGTTAACGGCTGAAATCGGACAAGGGGGTGGGGGGTTTAGAGGGGCAGAATTTTGAAAATTCGAAATATCTCCGTTACTATAAGTTGGATCGAAAAAGTGTATAGAATGAATCGTATTGTAAATTAAATGTACTATAAATATTGTTATATACATTTATTCTCTATCTTGAATATTAACCGAGATATTTGCGTTTTTCATTTTTCATCATTCAGCAAACCCCCACTCCTACTCATTTTACATAAAGAATACTGTGTTATATAATAAACCACATTATTCGAAGCTTCAATACCAAATATTATTTTCAAGAGACCTTTATAATACGAGGTATATAGTAATATGTTCTTGTGACCCCCTCCCCCTCCTCTTAAATCTTGGACTACTAAAATTTGATTGATTTGTATAAAAATTATTCTGATTCATTATAAATTACAGTATTAGATATAGTACATCTATAGTCTTCAATAAAATTTATATGATATATTATGAAATGTATCAGTTAGTGTTTTTCATTCCGGTGAACCGATTCGCAGACCTGTTTGTTTTTATTTGAGGCACTTCCCGCCGGGAAGGGAAAGATTTCATATTACAATCTGAAGCCTCTGGGTGACGGACATTATATTTGTTTGTGTATAACCTTTTCTTTTTTGGTTTGTCCGTGCAGAGAGTACCCTTGCGACCACTATACTGCAGTTATCAACGTGACCCTGATGAGTACAGGCAGCCCCCGCTCCGAGATACACGAGACGGCCCTCCAACTCCTCCAGCTGCTGGACAAGAGGTTCTTCGGCCCCGTCCATCCGCCGTTGGGAGATGCAGACACAGGTCAGTACACGTCATAACCACTCTTATCACCTCTCTTATCAATAGGCCAATGTAAGCCTCGTCCAGCATTAACCAATCTGGTCTCAGTATACATTGTAGTGTTTTACACGAGTTGATTGCAAATTTCAGTTTTTAGAGTAGCTCTCTCAGGGGCGGCATAATGTTTTAGCAGATTTCCCTCAGGGAAAATAAGATATTGAGGTTGTACTCATGATGGGATTTGCTAAAATCTTCTTCAAATGTCCTACGATCACAACTAAGAGATAAAATGAGGTTGGTTCGAAACTATATATATATATATATATATATATATATATATACATATATATATATTAGTCTATTAACGCTGTAGCGGTCGTAATGTTTGCTTGATAAATACTAAACTCGTTATTTAAACATTTTATGTAAAAATGAAAATCAAGTTGGTTTACGACTAAAATCAAACAGGTGGGAGGGGGACTTTCATAATATTTCCGTTATTATGCGTCGATCGAAAATTTATACTGAACCAATCTTATTGCTTGGTTACACTTATTGCAAGTGTAACGTTCTATAAATGGTGTTATGAGCGTTTTATTTTCATTGTGTTAATTATTATCCGAGATATTTGAATTTTGTTGTTTTCAGTCTTCAGTAAACCCACACTTCTACTAATGTCATATTAACATGGAGCTGTGTGTTTTGAAGCACATTATTTGAAGTATAAATACCAAATATTATTCTCAGTGAACTTTTACGTTTTGAGATAAATGCAAATGCGTGGCGCACGTGGGAAATCTGCTTAACTAACGCTTCCATACGTGACGGACTTTCTTTTTCGAATTTATAAATCATATTAATTAAACAACTAGTTGTTGTCATTTCTGCTAGGTAAGGGTTACAAAAATTGTGTATGAAGTACAAGGCTTTTGACTACTCGCAATTAGACTCTAAGGTTTGTCTGATATTCTATTTAAATTCAGTGGAAATCTTATGTTTGTTTGTTCCATTTTCGGCACAACATTGTATAGAACCAAACTTATTGTAAATTTCATTGTCTATAAATGTTGATGTATACATATTTTCTCTAAGATGAATACTAACCAAGATATTTGTTTTTGTTAGTTTTCATCCTTCAGAAACCGCACTCCTATTCATGTCCTAATAACAATAAGCTGTTATAGCATGATGATGATGTTTCTCTTTGCTCGATGCTTAAAAACCAAATTTTCATTCCATCCATTGTTTCCATGGGAACTTTATTCATGCATACTGTTTTTTTTTTATTATTTTTTTTTTAGTGTAGAGAATATATGGTGAAACGAGATCACTTGTGTGGCATTCCAGCATGTGGGAAATCTGCTTAGTTTATGCAGCCCCTAATTATGGATTTTTTCACAGTGATAGTTTTTGTAGTTGCTAGGTTATTAAATTTGTATTTGTTTTATAATTTCATTCATAGTGATTGATTTTGTTTTTATGTTTTAACTTTTTTTTTTTTTTTTTTTTCATCTTTCATAATAATTGATTTTGTTGTTAGTTTTTAACTTATTTTCTTCCATTACTTTCATAGTGATAGAATTTGTTGTCGCTAGGTTTTTAACTTATTTTCTTCCATTACTTTCATAGTGATTGATTTTGTTCTCAATAGGTTTTACATTTTTTTTTTTCCATTTCTTTCATAGTGATGGATTTTGTTGACGTTTCCGTTTAACTTATTTTTTTTTATTTATTTCAGTATGATTGATTTTATTGTCGTTAGGTTTTTTACTTCTTTTCTTCCATTACTTTCATAGTGATTGATTTTGTTCTCAATAGGTTTTACTTTTTTTTTCCATTTCTTTCATAGATTGATTTTTTGTCAATAGGTTTTTAACTTCTTTTTTCACATTTCTTTCATAGTGATTGATTTTGTTCTCAATAGGTTTTACTTTTTTTTTCCATTTCTTTCATAGATTGATTTTTTGTCACTAGGTTTTTAACTTTTTTTTTCATATCTTACATAATGATTGATTTTGTTCTCAATAGGTTTTACTTTTTTTTTCCATTTCTTTCATAGTGATTGATTTTTTATCATTAGGTTTTGACTTCGTCCATTTCTTTCATCGTAATTGATTTTGTTCTCAATAGGTTTTACATTTTTTTTTCCATTTTCTTTCATAGATTGATTTTTTGTCACTAGGTTTTTTTAAATTCTTTTTTCCCATTTCTTTCATAGTGATTGACTTTGTTCTCAAAAGGTTTTTACATTTTTTTTCTCCATTTCTTTCATTAGCGATTGATTTTGTTCTCAATAGGTTTTAACTTTTTTTTTCCATTTCTTTCATCGTAATTGATTTTGTTGCAGTTAGGTTTTAACTTCTTCCATTAATTTCATAGTGATTGACTTTGTTCTCAAAAGGTTTTACATTTTTTTCCCCATTTCTTTCATAGTGATTGATTTTGTTGTCGTTAGGTTTTACTTTTTTTCCATTTCTTTCATTGATTGATGTTGTTTGCAGTTAGGTTTTAACTTCTTCCATTAATTTCATAGTGATTGATTTTGTTCTCAATAGGTTTTTACTTTTTTTTCTCCATTTCTTTCATAGCGATTGATTTTGTTCTCATAGGTTTTACTTTTTTTTCCATTTTCTTTCATTGATTGATGTTGTTGCCGTTAGGTTTTAACTTCTTTCCATTATTTTCATAGCGATTGATTTTGTTCTCAATAGGTTTTACTTTTTTTTCTCCATTTCTTTCATAGCGATTGATTTTTGTTCTCATAGGTTTTACTTTTTTTTTCCATTTCTTTCATCGTAATTGATTTTGTTGCAGTTAGGTTTTAACTTCTTCCATTAATTTCATAGTGATTGATTTTTGTTCTCAATAGGTTTTACTTTTTTTTCTCCATTTCTTTCATAGCGATTGATTTTGTTCTCAATAGGTTTTTACTTTTTTTCCATTTCTTTCATTGATTGATGTTGTTGCCGTTAGGTTTTAAACTTCTTCCATTATTTTCATAGCGATTTGATTTGGTCTCAATAGGTTTTACATTTTTTTCCCCATTAATTTCATAGTGATTGACTTTGTTCTCAAAAGGTTTTACATTTTTTTCCCCATTTCTTTCATAGTGATTGATTTTGTTGTCGTTAGGTTTTAAAATCTTCCATTAATTTCATAGTGATTGACTTTGTTCTCAAAAGGTTTTACATTTTTTTCCCCATTTCTTTCATAGTGATTGATTTTTTATCATTAGGTTTTGACTTCGTCCATTTCTTTCATCGTAATTGATTTTGTTGCAGTTAGGTTTTAACTTCTTCCATTAATTTCATAGTGATTGACTTTGTTCTCAAAAGGTTTTACATTTTTTTCCCCATTTCTTTCATAGTGATTGATTTTTTATCATTAGGTTTTGACTTTTTTTTTCCATTTCTTTCATTGATTGATGTTGTTGCCGTTAGGTTTTAACTTTCTTCCATTTTTTCATAGCGATTGATTTGGTCTCAATAGGTTTTACTTTTTTTTCTCCATTTCTTTCATAGCGATTGATTTTGTTCTCAATAGGTTTTACTTTTTTTTTTCCATTTCTTTCATTGATTGATGTTGTTGCCGTTAGGTTTTAAACTTCTTCCATTATTTTCATAGCGATTGATTTTGTTTCTCAATAGGTTTTACTTTTTTTTTTTCATTTCTTTCATAGTGATTAACTTTTTTTCTCAAAAGGTTTTACTTTTTTTTCCATTTCTTTCATCGTAATTGATTTTGTTATCGTTAGGTTTTAACTTATTTTTTTTTTATTTATTTCAGAATGATTGATTTTATTGTCGTTAGGTTTCAGCTTCTTTTTTTCCATTTCTTTCATAGTGATTGATTTTGTTGTCGTTAGGTTTTAACTTATTCCATTATTTTCATAGCGATTGATTTTGTTTTCAATAGGTTTTACTTTTTTTTTCATTAATTTCATAGTGATTAATTTAGTTCTCAATAGGTTTTACATTTTTCCCCCATTTCTTTCATAGTGATTGATTTTGTTGTCGTTAGGTTTTAACTTCTTTTTTTTTCATTATTTATTTCAGAATGATTGATTTTATTGTCGTTAGATTTCAACTTCTTTCATTTCTTTCGTAGTGTTTCATTTTGCTGTCGCTAGGTTTTTAACTTATTTTCTCCCATTACCTTCATAGTGATAGAATTTGGTGACGCTAGGTTTTTAACTTTTTTTTTCATTTCTTACATAATGATTGATTTTGTTGTCACTAGGTTTTATATTTTTTTTCTCATTACTTTAATGTTGATTGATTTTGAAGTTTCTAGGTTATTTAATTTGTATTTATTTTTTAATTTCTTTCATAGTGAGTGATTTTGTTGTTGCTTGATTTTTAACATTTTCGCCCTGTTTCTTTTATAGTGATTGATTTTGTTTATTTGTTTATAATATACCGTTATTTACGAAATGGTAATAACTTTGAATAAACCCTTCGACGTAATAATAGTTTAATAAAAAAAAAACCTTTGGAGACAACACTTTATATTTTTTTAAGTAAATATTTGTTTTAAATACCTGGCAACTTGAAATTTGCAATCAGCTCTTTTGAAAAGTAGGATCCATGTCTTTCACTTCATATTCCTATTGCACTGGCAAAATATTGTTAAGTTGTATATCAAACGTTTGCACTATTTATACATTTAATGTACTCATGTATTTATTTTATGTGATTATTTGTTATGGATTTTGATTGGCTGTCAAACTGTTTGTATTGTATTAATGGCTGTATGAATATATAGATATCATGTACTAACACTTCTAATTCTTTCTTTCTCCCTGACATACTTCATTATTTCTTTATTTCTGATAATGTTGATAATTTTACTGTTGCTGATGTTAAACACATTCTTTCGACTGAACCATAATTTGTTTTTAAGCAACCGACTGGGGAAGGTAAACGCAAAAGAAAAACCTCTAATGTTTATTAAAACCATTTTTATTTCTCTATTAGTTCGGGTCCACATGACGCCTCATCGGGAGAAAATAGAACTATAATAGGCAAATATAAGAACGGCAACATTGTTTTATTCTAGCCTACTACTAGCCTGGCAAGTCTGAGAATGGCTAACAAAATATGGCGGGGCAAGTCAGCTGATTTAGATCGATACGCCACGAAATAGAAATATCGATTATCACTAATGAAGTTAGTCTTGAGAGTTTCTGTGGAATTAATACAAAATATATAAATCATATGATTAATTTCTGTTTTCGTTTTGTGTTTATATTACTTTTGGGGCTCAGGTTAGCCATGCGAGTTAAAGCGTTGACCTTTATCTCACATGGTAAACCTAGAGTGGCGAGTTCGATTCTCGCCTGGGCAAAGGAAATTATTTAGTGACGAAATTCATTAAATAACGTCCTAAAATCCCACCCTGGCTAGAAAAGGGTGGTAACCTGTAGATAACCCGTCCCGATTAGCCTAAGTTGCAAAAAATGGACGTTAATAAATAATAACAATAACAATATTTTATTTTTTTTTCTAATGTGCATAATCTGTTTTATTTTCCTCTTAATTATATTTCTTTCTTTTTCAAGTATTGTTCCGTATTTAAATCAAAGTGATGGCTGTATTTAATCGCGTGTTCTGTTAGGGAAGTTTTATTGTCCTTAATATCAACGTTTATCACGTGTTGTCCGATTCTTCTTTTAAGTAATTGTGATGCTTCCCCTATATAGCTTTTATTGCAATCCATACAATTTATTTTGTATAAATTATATTTGGTATATTTTGATTTAAATTTATATTTTACATGGCTGAAGCTATTTCTCACTCTGGGTATTTCCATGGGATTTGTCCAATATCTTTACATATCGATGTAATCTTTCTGGCTACTGTGGGGTTATAATTCAATGCACAGTGCATTTTTGATTCTTTATATCTTTTATTCGCAAATTAATTTCTTTTTTCTTTATTCATTAGTTGAGTTATGGAGCTAACTCCATTCTATTTCTCCTAAATAAATCAACCCACAGGATTATGTCAATATCACTTACCTGGGAATTAGAATCTATGGAATTGACTACTATATATAGGTATCGATACATTTGGTAAAATATCAGTAATTCTACCCAGAAAGATTACACTTAGATTAGTCTGTAAAATATCATTTTGGTAACTGCAGATAAAAGAAAATATATTTATTAGACGCTTTCAACCAGCAATTTAAGTCATTAATAAATTTGATCTTTCGATTTACATGAAACGCTTGACGTAAAAAGAAAGATCAATTCAATTCGTTAATGGCTAAAATCGGACGAGTAGGAACTTAGAGGGTGGATTTCCGAAAATTCGAAATATATCCGTTACTGTACTTCGGTTCGAAAAATTGTATAGAACAAATCTTATTGCAAATTAAATGTTCTATTAATATCGTTATTTACATTTATTCTCTATATGGGATATTAAACGTGATATTGGCATTTTTAGCAGATTTCCCTTAAGGGAAATCAGCTATTGAGGTCGTACTCATGACGCGATTTTCGAAAAATTTCTTCAAATGTCCATCGATCCTACCCAGGAGATGACGAAAATGAGGTCCGTTCAAAATTATATATATATATATATATATATATATATATATATATATATATTTGTCTGTTAACGCTCTAGCGGTCGCAATTTTTGTTTGATCGTTAGCAAACTCGATATTTAAACGTTTTATGCAAAAAGACAGATCAAGTTCGTTAATGGCTGGGGGGGGGGATTTTCGAAAATTCAAAATATCTCCGTTACCATACGTCGAATCACAAAAGTGTATAGAACCAATCTATTAAATCTATTATTATATTATTATTATCTATTAAATTTACTATAAATATTGTTCTATACATTTATTCTCTATCTTGAATATTAACCGAGATATTTGAATTTTTATTAATTGTGGGCCGATAATGGATGACTAGTTTCCCTTCAAAAGCTAGTTCGGCGCTTTGCCGTAACTGTTCGGCTCTCGTGTGGAGATTTCTCTATTGTATAACATCACGTGGGAAATCTGCTTAGTTTACGCAGTAGTTTCAGTTTTCAGCCTTCAGAAAACCCTCACTTCTACTCATGTTACACAGAAATACTCGGTTATGTAATAAACCGCATTATTCGAAGCTTAAATACCAAATATTTTTTTTACAAGAGACCTTTATTATACGAGATACATGCATTGCAAATTGACTGAGTGATTTCTGATTACCGTTTCTATTTATTCACTTAACATTTACTGTAGTGTTAGCTGTATGTATATTTATCTATTGTAAACCTTCTCGCGGGAAATGGGGATGTCCTTTTCGAAAGTCAGGCTATGAGTGCATACCTCATCTAAGCAGACTTAAGGGAAATCTGCTAAAAAGATTTTCAAGTTAGTGGCTTGGAAATGGATGCTGGCCGAAGTTGTGTGTAGGTGGAAGGCCCTTTCCTATTTCAGTATAAGAATCCTTGGGGCTTAAGTTGCAAGTCGTACTTTAAGTTGGTGTCCTATTGTTGGAGATTCATGACGTCCGAGCTGGGGCTTGAGTTATCTTATCTGACAATATCCCGCTAGGTTTCCGAATAGGACGACATGGGGTCTTACGGCATGAGGTGGGCGTAGCAGGAAGAAATAAAGTCGGATCGTGTTGAGGGATCCCATGAAGTTTCCCGGACAGGGAGTGTGTGTGTGTGTGTGTGTGTGTGTGTGTGTGAGAGAGAGAGAGAGAGAGAGGAGGATGTTAGGGGGGGGGGTAGATTTAGTGCGGACCTATCAGAGAGTGAGGGCTTAAGCCCTAACCTGGTCCTTCTTAACCTTCCCGAGTTGGAAGGGCTTATCCCGGATCTACAGCAATGTTTACAGGCCTTACAGCTAGTCCACTCCCGCTCTAGTTTTTCCCTAGCATCGCTTTTCAATAAACCTGCCCAAGATGCTCCCAGTTTTAGCAGATATCCCTTAAGGAAAATCAGCTATTCAGGTACTCATGACGCGAGTTTCGAAAAATTTCTTCAAATGTCCATCGATCCTACCCAGGAGATGACGGTAATGAGGTTCGTTCAAAATTATATTAATATGTATATATATATATATATATATATATATATTTGTCTGTTAACGCTCTAGCGGTCGCAATTTTTGTTTGATCGTTACGAAACTCGATATTTAACCGCTTTATGTAAAACGACAGATCAAGTAGGTGTGAAGTCATAGGTGAAATCGTACCAGAGGGAGGGGTGGTTTAGAGGGAGAGAGTTTCGAAAATTCGAAATATCTCCGTTATTATGCATCGGAAAATTGTACAGAACCAATCTTATTGCAAATTAAATTTACTATAAATATTGTTATATACACTTATTCTCTATCTTGAATATTAACCGAGATATTTGCATTTGTATTGTGTGCGTGGTCTATGGAACCCCGCCATGTTCCGGACTCTCTGCCGAGAGCTCTGGTGGCCGTTTCCAGAACTATTCGTCCCTCGTGAATAGGTTTAGAGATCTCTTCCTACTACAGCTGTTATTAGGCGGATTTCTCTATTGTAGTATGTGTATTCAAGGGTGGTAACCTGTAGATAACCCGTCCCGAATAGCCTAAGTTGCAAAAAGTGGACGTTAATAAATAATAATAATACTTCTTTTCTTCTTGGGTTACTAAAATTTTAGTGTTCGAGATAAAAATTATAACCTCAATGTAGCCATTTCTTTGGTAGGGTTGACGGACATTTTATTGCTATTGAGGTTGTACTCATGAAGTGATTTTCGAAACATTTCTTCAAATACCCTTCGATCCTGCCCAGGAGATGAAATGAGGTCCGTTCAAAATTATATATATATTTGTTTGATAACGCTCTAGCGGTCGCAATTTTTTTTATCGTTACCAAACTCGATATTTAAGCGTTTTATGCAAAAAAAACAAGTTCGTTAATGGCCGAAATAGGACCAGTGGAGGGGGATTTTCGAAAATTGGAAATATCTCCGTTACTATAAATCGGATCGAAAAAGTGTATATAACCAATCTAATTGCAAATTGAATTTACTATAAATATTGTTCTATGCATTTATTCTGTAACTTGAATATTAACCGATATAGTTGCATTTGTATTGTGTGTGTGGTCGGCAGGAGTCGTCTATGTTCGGGACTTTCCGCCGAGAGCTTGGGCGGCCGTTTCCGTAACTGTTCGGCTCTCGTGAATAGTTTAGAGATACCTTACTACTACTGTTGTTATTAGGCAGATTTCTCTATTGTAAAACTTCACGTGGGAAATATGCAGCCCCTGTGTGATGGACTTTTGTAACTCTCGGAGCATTTGTATATAATTATGTATTTTTTTTTACTATTGGATAGTTAGTAAAAATATATCTTTAATATTCAATAGGGCAATCGACGAGTCGGTGCGCATCAGGAATTTTTCTTGTGTCGAGTGTTTGTTTTGATATTTTCTTCGCAGTAGGCGCAGGACGAAGACTCGGCAATTTTCGGAAATAAGATCAATGGTGAGTAATTCCAATATGTGGGAAATCTGCTTAGGTTACGCAGCCCCTGCGTGACAGACTTTTATGGAATATTCCTTTGACTTACTTCTACGAATGACGCCTCAATATTGACATTGTCGATGTTTCAATATTGTTTACCTCATTTATAACTTTCAAGTTGGATTTCTTTTGGGTCCAATTAGTACTAATAATGTCGACACACAATTTCAGGCTGTCTAAGCAAATCCATTTGTCTGGCGTTGTCTCTGAGAATCAGCCTTTGATTGTCTTTAAGGTCTCTTGAATATGTAACCAGGTCATTGACATCTTATGGTTGGGTATCTACTAGGGATGGGTATCGAACTACAAAACATCGATTATTGACAACCGATTAATATTTGCACTAATTAATCGACAAAAATTAAGAAAAAACAAATTTCAATATTTATATATATGTTAATTGCTAGTTATGTTTATATTGTTATTGAGGATTAACTAACCTCTTTCAATTATCTTTTAACGATTGCAGTTACCAGACAATCGAAGGTTTTACACCTCTTTTTTGTTTGGCTTACTAGCACATTTAAAAAATATAAAAAAAATATAAATTACATTTCAAAAATAGAAATTTAAAATTAAAAAACTTAATCTAAATATTGTTAAAAAAAATCTTTGTTTGCATTAAAAATATTTATTCAGCAGGGTACATGTTTCGTGTATTATCCAGGAATTAAGGTTTCTAATTTTAAATTTTAATTTTTGAAATGTAATTTATATTTTTTTTTAATTTTCAAATGTGCTAGTAGGGTCAAACTAAAAATACGTGTAAAACCTTCGATTGTCTGGTAACTGCAATTGTTAAAAGATAATTGAAAGAGGTTAGTTAATCCTCAACAACAATAAAAAATAAATTTTTACTGATTGAAATGTAGCTAGTATTGAAAAAAAATCGATTGTTGTAAAGTTGAACAATTAGCTTCAAAATATGAAAAATTAGTCTCAACTCTCACTTAAGAAAAAGAAAAGAAGAAAAAAAATTAAGTAATCGTGATTAATGCATCGATTACCAGATTAATCAAGCATCGTAAACATCGATTAAAAATACACCGATTATTTGGAGTATAAATCGATTGGGGCTCAGGTTAGCCATTTGAGTTAAAGCGTTGACCTTCATCTCACATAGTAACCCTATAATGACGAGTTTGATTCTCGCCTGGGGAAAGACAATTATTTAGTGACGAAATTCATTAAATGGCATCCTAATATCCCACCCTGGCTAGAAAAGAGTGGTAACCTGTAGATAACCCGTCCCAATTAGCCTTAGTTGCAAAAAGTGGACGTTAAT